>LDMZ01040887.1:0-10159 GCA_001455285.1 Sphaeromyxa zaharoni
TTCTAGTTCTCATTCTAAGTTTTAGATTTTAATTAGTAATATTAGCTTAAGGATACACGAGATGTTTTTTTAATTAAATTCTAATAATAATTTCCATCTGTATGTTCTGTCTAAAAACTTTTGAAAGAGCCTATAGAATTTGAAGATTTTAATGGTTCTAAGTATACGCTTGTAATTTGATCACAATGTCGACCATAACATCAGTAATTTGCACAGGAAATTAGAACGACAGTGCCTAATTCCATGTATAAATCATAGTAACTATATAAGCTGTAGAACTAACCATTTATAACTTGTAGATAGGTTGGTTTACATTCCTGGATGTTTTTAAATTAAGGGCTAATGAATAAGATGGAAAATTCATCTTATTTATATGTAGTGAATTTTATTGATTCATTGAGTATAAGTATTATTGTATTATTTTGTCTTGTATTTATTTAACCGTTTAAATTTTATTAAAAAAATTTTAGAAAAAGTGTTTTAATATTTACATTTATATTTGGAGGTTTCATTTTCTATTGTCGCTATCTCTTTGATTTTATAATTCTGAAAAAATTTTTCTTTTAATATCAGTGATAATAAACTGAAAAAGCAATAATAATGATTAATTTCCATCTGCTCTTCATTATATTATGCTTTTTATAGTAACCCTAATTGTGGAATTTATGGTGATAACGGGAAGCTGAAAATTCTGCTACAATATTGCGAACCTACAAAATCTGGATTTAATAGAAAATGAAAGAATTTTATGGATAAATCAAAAGAAAATTTTAAAGAAATTGAGCCTGATAAAAGTTTAAAAGAATTCATCAATATATTTAAACATGAAAATAAAGAAACGTTAAATTATTCCGTATTCTATATTTAATTTGAGTAATAAAAATATTGCCAATATCATTTTTACATATTTGATACCTATTCTTTCTTTTGTCAATTTCAATATTTCTATATAGCTTCTTGATTTGTTTTTTAAATATCAATTTTGTTTTTTTTTGCATTTATTTCGTCATAATTCTAGGACTAAAATAGTATTTGGTAATTCTAACCTTGATTTTGACAGTAAATTAATTATTATTTCCTGAAAACACAAAATATATGTTATAAAAAATCTTTGCAGATAACTATTTGCTGGAATTAATATCTCTACGAAGAACATCATATATATTACAAAATTCGTGCTTTTTACAATTCGCAGCTACAAGTCGTGGATCAATCAGTATCTGTAAAATTTAAAATCTTCAGGAACGTTGTTACTTCCTGATGGGGCCCCTCAAAAATTAACCCACAGCATACCTCATGTACTCTCCATGATCCATAGCATTCCTTCTCAACAAGAACTATTACTTAAGAAAAAATAGATTTAAATATGAACTTTTATGAGCAATCCCAACATAGTTCGGTTCAGTTTTATCCATTATGGTATCTTAATAAATCAAGCTAGAACACACGAAGGAAATAATAAAGATATGTAAAGCGTCATTTGCGCTAAAGTAATTAATAAATATATTAAAATTGGGAAATAAATTAAAAATTTAAGCAGTTTCATTTTTTATGATGCATAGAGTATATTTATACTATTGCAATTAAAAGCATATTAATCATATTTTAATTTTTGCATTTTTTTCAGAGATCATTAGTTATATTTTTTAATCTTTGTATAAAAAAATAACGAAAAATAATTATCTAAGACATGATCACAAAAGTTACACATAAGTATCCTTGAACTAAACTTTCGTTAAATCAACTTAATATTTACGTCTTTGAATAAAGTTAATAATAATATTTGACATTTCAAAAAACTTTTTTTTATATCTTTTAAAGAAAATCATTCAAAAAGTTTCTAAAACCAAATCTGTACATAGTAATTATGATGAAAATATGGTTTAGAGAAATTAAGAAATCATCCCATATAATGGGACCGTAAAAATCTGATATAAATAATCTTGAGTGTTCAAAAAACATAAAAAATGAAATTCAAACTTTTTATTAGATAAATTAGCGTTGCATTTTCATTAGAGTATTTATAATATTGTAGGATGGTAAAACACAATAAAAAAATTATACAAAATCCCTTGTAGTATAAACGATAAAGAATATTTTAATAATATAAAACTATTAAAATTAAAAACAAAGCAAGTTCATAGGAGTCAACCTGTTATTTTTTATTTGAATTTGTGCATTCTTAACTATTACTAAAACTTTTGTTCAATTCTATAGATTAAATATATATATATATACTAGTAGCCTTTCTAAAAAAATACAAATTATTGCTTATTATATACTACGAGGAAACAAGTGTAAATAAACCTAAATAAAATACTTATATCTAATCGATAAGCAGCTCTAAATAGCTGTTTCTGGTAGGCCAAGCGTAAATTCAGTATAACTAGCTCAAATATTCCGAATGAAACAAATAGATTAAAATACAAGCAAGATTTTAAATTCAGGTTATAAAAATCACTTTTTAATTAAATTTTCAAAGATAAATATTGTTATTATAGCTAAAATTGAAATATTAGAGTCATTTGTGAGAATTTTCTTTAATTATCTCATTCATAAATTGGAGTTATAATTTAAATTAATAACCGACTTTAATAAAGAAACTAAATAATTTGGATTTTCCTGTTAAGCCTATAGTTTGCAGTTAAAAACATTAAAGCCTAACAATTACTTTATTTTTTGTTATAATTTATATTTTTAAAGCATTTTTTATATATGTTCTTCAAGATTTTCAACATTATTTCTAGGAACTACCTGAAAATTCTCTCTAAAACAAATGAACTTTTTATGAACAAAAAGTGCATATATATATGTTATTATGTCAAGTTTTAATCCAAAATTTTTAAATTTTACTGGATTCATGTAGATGTTGTCCGATAATTTTTGTTAATGAAAAAATATCGTTCATCGAATTACTTTTGTATCAATGACTAGGTTTTATCGGTACCCTTTTTTATTGTACAATGAATAAATTCGTAAAATTTTTAAAAATTATACATTTCAGTATTTCTTTAATGATATTCTTTGTTATGCCTCCTAAACACTGCATTTAAAAAAGCAAGATGACACGGAAAGCATTGGTTCACATAAAAAATAAAATTCAGGTTATACAATTTTCTTGTTTTTTGTTGAAAAAATAAATCATTATTCGTAAATTAAAATTAGAAAATATTTAAAATATAATGCTAATAATCTATAAAGTTGATGTTGTTATGTTCATATTAGAAAATGCATTTTCAGTTAAAACATTGATCTAATATTTATGAATAATTTTTTTAAAAAACGAAAATTCATTAATTTTTGTTTTTAATATCAGTAATGTATAAAAAACTTGATAATATTTAAAAAAAAATCGATGCGAATAGGTTAATATTGGCGTAATTTGGGAAGTTGTAAAAAAATAATTTTTTTCCACAAATTTATATATATTCAATGGTGGGAACAGGAAAATTTCCTCTGAATTCTTAATATGTGCATTAATTTAGGTATAGCTTTAGGAAATAGTTCATATTACAATTTATCAACCCGCCATTTTCAGTCCCTGATCTTATAAATAAGCATCTTCCCTCAAACTTTGCAAGGGAATCTATATTAACACTTCAAATTATGAAGAACAGTAACTAGTTGATTTAGTATTTTAAAGCATACTCGCTGCATTCTATATATTTAAGTACTAATTGACTTAAAAAATATTTGCACCTTCTTGACTTATTTTACAAGTCATGGAGACTATATATTTATATATAATTTTATGATTTCTTTCTTAGCTTGTTTCCATTTTGTTTAAATAATAAAAAATATAAATACCGCTTTCTTCCAATATGTGAATTTATATCGGGTTAAATAGTTAGAGTTCATATATTCGTTCTTATTCATTTGATAAAATATTTTTTATTGAACGTTTTTGAAGCCTTCGAAAATATCTGAGCTGCAACTCAATTATATAATCTACACTTACCTAATATACCCCTTATATAAATCAAGCTTCTATTCAAGGTTTTACAGTGATATATATGATTTCAACTTCTACATTTGCATTATTTATATAAATACAGCATGGGATTTATATAAATATACTAAAACGTTTTTGCTGCATGTATCATATATACTGAATTGAGTGAGCGATTCTATCATGGTGATTAATCTTAAAAATGTTCACATAATGTCGAGGAATCACAAAATTATATGTATTAATGTAATTTATTTTATAATATAATTAATTTAGATTAAAGTTTATGTTTTTAAATAAATTACCTACGATGATATTGCCTTTTATTTTACTGAAACTCTCACTGTTGGGCAAAAGGCATAACACTAGATGAAAATTTTCAGTTGTTTTATAGATCGGATTACAGCCTAAACAAAAAATTAATTTCAAAAATTATGAGAAATAATTTTGAATGGAACGGTTCCAATTTTTTTTTTCAAAGTGGTCAACATATAGTAATAAATCAACTTTATAGATGAAAAATAAAACAAATATTTTTATACTGATAAATGCTTGCTTTATTGGTTTATTAAAATTTACTGTGAAAATATTTTTATTCCATACATTTATAACCCCTAGTCGTCTTTAAATATATTTATTAAAAAATTTTATTTAGCATGTTTAAATATACCTAAAAAAATATGACTAAATCAAGTTGAAACTTGATTACTCACATTCAAGATTTTTATAGATTTGAAAATTTATTAAATAAATAGTAAGTAGTATTTATAATTTTTCAATAAGTTAACTTAAGATTAGAATCAATTAAGTTGAACAGCATACGTACTGTAATTTTAATTTAAAAATTTTCTTTTTTTGCTCTAACAAAGATTTGACATGAAATGGATAGACGTAGAATAAACCAGAGGTAGGTAAAAATTTATGTAATAACATTACTTTTGATTATTTGATACGTGAAACAATATCCGAATGCTTTAAAACAGTTTCGTTAGATATAACCTTATTTAAAGTAACTAAGAATATGTAAGTTGGCTAAATAATATTTAATATAAATTTTTTTCATTTGACGGATGAGCCCTGTGGTAATACAACAAATTTTTATATCTGAATATCCGGTTTTAATAAAAACACTATTAATGATATAATTTTAATTTAGAAATCAAGGTTAACTATTCTCTTTTCGCAATCTTTATTGATAGTTTGGTTCTTGTATTTTATTCATCTAGTCTAGTATTTATATAATATTATCCAAATCTTATATCTTTGAGGAGCTTCTAAATGGTCCACGGTAGTATTTCGATTCATTTAAAATATCCTTTAGTCAATTAATTAACAAAGCTCTAAGATCGATTGCAAAAATAATTTATAAATTGTAATTCATGTTTATTTTGATTTGCAGAAATCTTTAATCCTACATAATTTTGAAGGCTACTGACCTTTCTTTATAATTAAAATATTTATGCCAAAATTATCAATGAAACTCTTAAATAATTTTGTGAACCGAAATCCTATTTTCAAGTCAAACAAACAGATAATAAGATATTAACTTCAAATTTCAATAAAATAGCGTTTTAGCTATAATAAAAATATACAATTTTCATAACCGGGATAATCAAGTAATGTAGAAAAGATTTACACAAAAAAGTTCACTGTTCAATTAATCTGTTTATCTCTTTCATTCTTGATAAGATTTTCATTTTAGATTTAATGAAAATTAATTATGGAATTTTGTCAAAATTACATTTCATAGATTATAGCAATTAATTTTTAACGAGTTTTTGATTATTCTCAGAAAATATTATTTTAAAAACGGTATAACATCATTATGATAGACTAGCATATTGCTGTAAATATATAATATTTATAAATCAAAAATCTTAAATTAAAATACTCTGTAGAAGTTAAATAAAAATTGTCAGCCTATGTAAAATTTTTATCTTTTGGTTTTTTTTCTTATTTTGAAACAGCTAATAGGACGCCACATTTGACACATGCAACATTTTATAATTCCCATATATTCTTATATATTTGGAAGTGATTGATTTAATTCCAATGAAAAGTGTAATTTCTTTAATTACTATAGAAATAATAATGAAATCGACCTTTGAAAAATTATGTATTCATTTCTGTATCTGTTTTACTATAATATTATGACTTTTGGAAAAATATTATTTTAAAAAGATTAATATGATAATTTATATATTATATAACGTTTTAAATAAGCTTAAACAAAAGAAAATGACTGGAGGCAAAATTTGTCCTAGATATTTTTGTCTTATTGAAACATGAAGAAAAATATATATAAATCTTAATCCAACCTGAGTTATTCATTTTTTTAGGGACGTGCGGCTGTCTTGTGTTTATTCTTTGGTTAGATGGATACATATCAACAACCTGAAATGTAAGATTGAAAAAAAAAATATATTTTTCTTTCTGAAAATATATAAGTGTACCTTGTTCCAACTTGAATACTCCTTGTTCGCTTCTCGCTGCCATCTGTAAAATCTGAGATAGCAGGTTGAGCATAAGTATCCTTGTCGGTAGGTTTTCAAACCAAAACATTGTGCACAGTCCGTAATTGCAGTTGGTTTTAGCCAAATATATCGACTATGGTTTGGGTTCAAACAAACGATACAGATTTTTTTATCTGTTCTATAGCTCATTGAATGCAAATACGAATGTCCCTTATCTCGAAGATTATCGGCTTTTATATCACCTAACTGGGTCATAAAATTCTTTCAAAAGAATGAATAAAAATCTTTGCGAATGTAACTATTGAATCAAGGAAAATATTATTAAGTTATGACATTTTTTTACTAAAAATACAAATTTTTTATCAAATATCAATAAGATTTGTGTTAAAATCGTTCAGATACTCCTACGTAGTCAAAGTAAAAAAGAATTTTTTTAACCAAAAAAATATCAAAATTTGATTTATAAACAGTTCATTTTTTAATAATGAAGTATTTGGATGATATGAATGTCGTTAAATGAATTAAACTCAGTTACATTGAATATCCATCTATGAACTGGGTCATTTTTGGATTGACAATTTACATTCCTTGAAATTGTTTCAAAGATCTAAATTTATTTACATGGAGTATTGAAGTATTTATTGGATAACTTAAATATTTATAAAAAAGTTTATTTTTTATCAAATTTTAAGATATAATATTACGTAAAATTTTGATTAACGATATATTTTAACACATATGTTATATACAAGGAAGGTTAATTTAATAAAAATTTAGTAGATTTAAAATATTTACAAATTTTTGATCAATAATGTTATATTGCCTGTTTCATTAAAAATCATGTCAGTTTATTTTATAGAAAGGCTCTTTTGCTTCTTAAATCAAGTATTTCGTAACGTATTTATTTTTGAATAAATATAAAAAAATTTAACTAATATTGGAATAAATAATTTAAAAATAATAATAAAAAGTGATCAAAAATTTCCATGGATGAACATTTTCTGAAATATAAATGTACATATGTTTACATATAAAAATTTATGCTTAATTTTTTATGAATACAAGTTTTGATAATGATTAAAATAAGGCAGTAAATTATAACAAAGAATACAGAAATTTGAATATTACTTTTCAAAAATTTCTTAAACATACATTGCGAGTTATTAACCTTGACTAGATTATTTCGTTTATTTAGAAAACCGAATATTTTTGAATTATTTTCTTGAAAAGTCCGCGAGTTGTGCGGCTGAATGTAATTTGATTTTATTGTAATTTTTATTTAGATATACTTTACTGTATTATTATTAAATCCTTTTTTGTATTGAACCTCTGGAGCTTCCACAGCATAAGTTATGCCAATCCCGTAGTGGTTTCAATAACCAATCTATTGATGTATTGTGGCTGTAAAATTACCTTTGACTTTGATTAATCATGATATTATTAATATTTTAAAACAGATATAATAATTTGTTAATTCTTGGTATTTTAAAAGATATTCCAGAGTTTTCGGATATTTTTTATAGTTAATTCGTGTGTTTAATATGATAATTTAGGCCAACATTTTTAAACTTTATTCTTTAATTCATCATAAAAAATAAAAATATATAAAAATCTTTGTGAATAAGTAATTTTTTTCAAAGATTGTTAAAGAAAGCCTAAAAAACTTGACAAATTAAACATGTTTATTATTTAGAAGAACTTAAAAACGGCTTAAAAAAACATTAGGGAATTAAATGAAATATTGTTCAATCGAAAATGAATAATGAAACTGATTCAACTGTTTAACTACATTCGTTTGAAAAATAAAAAATATTTTATTTTTATTTGACCTTGTTTACACACATCTCCTTCACTTATAATTTTAAATATTTAATTAAAATTATATCTATAATTTTTATAAACTCAATTAAATTACAAAATAAAATGACTCCTATAATCAAAGAAATAATAGAAGAACACCTTTCTTTGCTAAAGTTGATCAATTCCTTCGTGGAGAGATGAAAAATTACAAATTGGTGGTTCATCATGTAAGTGCGTTTTCTTATACGGAAGTAAAAATACTCAATTTTAAAGAAATTTAATTAAAACATGTTAAAGTTCTAAAATTCGTTACACAATTATCTTTTCTTAATAAAAAATGTCGTCGGAAATATAATAATTATAATATCTTATATTTTTGTTAGTTTGAACTTTTGTATTACATAATTGAAGAAAGGCAATCAAATAATCAAATTTAACGTATATTTATAAGCAAAAGTCTAGAAAAGCTGTATTATATAAACCGAACGTATTTCAAAACATTCCAGGTTTAAAAAAATCGATTTGGGTTTACATTTAAGAATCTGACCTTTTTACTCTGCATTCTTTGGTTTATTTTCTATTTAAAAAAAATTTTTTTTTATTTAGATGGGTTGGTATATAATTCACAATAAAAAAATGCATAACTATTTTTGGGTGATAATTTAATCTGCATTAATGTCAAATTATTGGTTATAAGAATGGAATTGATTTAAACATTTATAGTTATTAATACAATGGTTAAAATGCTTTAATTCATAATTATATTTTAAACACAGTTAAAAGGTTTTCGTATTTTATCACTTCAAGATCAAACGAGATATCAGCAAAATTAGATTTTCTCTTAAATTTTTATGGACTATTAAAATTAGTATTAACTTAAAAAAATATTAAAAAAGTGTGGAAGGTTTCCTATCACCCATTTTTAACAATATATAGCTACTTTTAATCAACCGATTATCAAAAATTAACCAAAATTGAATTATTTTTCTGTTAAAAAAATTTAAAAATTTATTATTTTTTAAAAGAAGCTATCCTTCTTGAAAAATTTTTCGACTTAAAGAAGATTTAATACTAATAATAATGATAAAAGCTATATTGCTGTGGTAGTTATTCCACTGTACCCATCCAGTAAAATAAAAAATCTATAACTAATTGCCAATCAAATAAAATTTAAAAATGAATTCGATATCAATAAAAACCACAAGATTTTTTTTATCTCCTTACAACATTATAATAAATTTCATAAAATATATTAATCTGACTGACTATACATCAATTTTGCCGTTAAAAAATATTATGATTAAAATAGAGAAAAGCCATAGGTATGAGTATTGCAGTTATTATTAAGATATAAAAAAATATGACAAAAAATTTTAAAAATTAAATAAAGGTCTTACATTAAACAAAATATTACGTTTCTTGAATATTCTTTTGTTTAAAATTTTCAGGTGGTCACTTGTTAAAAAAAATATATTAAAATAATTTTTTGATTTGAGATAAATTATTTGTTAAATAACCACTACGAAAATGGATAAATATCATAATTTTCCAATACCCTAACGGAATAAGCTTTGAATTTGTAAGTAAATTATTTTATAACTCAATTTTGGTATAAAAATCATTCCTACTAGCCATATGAACGAATAAAAAATAATAATATAATTAAGTTAAATTTTTTAAATAAAATAGGTAAAATTATGAAGACAGCATTTATTTGACTACTTAAAATTTTTAAATATAAAACAGCAATATATATATTTGCTTTTCTTTGGTCATAATTTGTTAAAACGCAAATATTGATTAATAGTAAATTATTTCTTAACGAAAAGGTATTAAATGATCTTGAGTGTTAAAAATATAAATATTACATATCTTTAATTCAAAATTTAGTTGACAAAAAGAGTGAAGAATTTTTTATTAAATATATTCTTTTTTT
>LDMZ01040888.1:0-10158 GCA_001455285.1 Sphaeromyxa zaharoni
TTCTAGTTCTCATTCTAAGTTTTAGATTTTAATTAGTAATATTAGCTTAAGGATACACGAGATGTTTTTTTAATTAAATTCTAATAATAATTTCCATCTGTATGTTCTGTCTAAAAACTTTTGAAAGAGCCTATAGAATTTGAAGATTTTAATGGTTCTAAGTATACGCTTGTAATTTGATCACAATGTCGACCATAACATCAGTAATTTGCACAGGAAATTAGAACGACAGTGCCTAATTCCATGTATAAATCATAGTAACTATATAAGCTGTAGAACTAACCATTTATAACTTGTAGATAGGTTGGTTTACATTCCTGGATGTTTTTAAATTAAGGGCTAATGAATAAGATGGAAAATTCATCTTATTTATATGTAGTGAATTTTATTGATTCATTGAGTATAAGTATTATTGTATTATTTTGTCTTGTATTTATTTAACCGTTTAAATTTTATTAAAAAAATTTTAGAAAAAGTGTTTTAATATTTACATTTATATTTGGAGGTTTCATTTTCTATTGTCGCTATCTCTTTGATTTTATAATTCTGAAAAAATTTTTCTTTTAATATCAGTGATAATAAACTGAAAAAGCAATAATAATGATTAATTTCCATCTGCTCTTCATTATATTATGCTTTTTATAGTAACCCTAATTGTGGAATTTATGGTGATAACGGGAAGCTGAAAATTCTGCTACAATATTGCGAACCTACAAAATCTGGATTTAATAGAAAATGAAAGAATTTTATGGATAAATCAAAAGAAAATTTTAAAGAAATTGAGCCTGATAAAAGTTTAAAAGAATTCATCAATATATTTAAACATGAAAATAAAGAAACGTTAAATTATTCCGTATTCTATATTTAATTTGAGTAATAAAAATATTGCCAATATCATTTTTACATATTTGATACCTATTCTTTCTTTTGTCAATTTCAATATTTCTATATAGCTTCTTGATTTGTTTTTTAAATATCAATTTTGTTTTTTTTGCATTTATTTCGTCATAATTCTAGGACTAAAATAGTATTTGGTAATTCTAAACTTGATTTTGACAGTAAATTAATTATTATTTCCTGAAAACACAAAATATATGTTATAAAAAATCTTTGCAGATAACTATTTGCTGGAATTAATATCTCTACGAAGAACATCATATATATTACAAAATTCGTGCTTTTTACAATTCGCAGCTACAAGTCGTGGATCAATCAGTATCTGTAAAATTTAAAATCTTCAGGAACGTTGTTACTTCCTGATGGGGCCCCTCAAAAATTAACCCACAGCATACCTCATGTACTCTCCATGATCCATAGCATTCCTTCTCAACAAGAACTATTACTTAAGAAAAAATAGATTTAAATATGAACTTTTATGAGCAATCCCAACATAGTTCGGTTCAGTTTTATCCATTATGGTATCTTAATAAATCAAGCTAGAACACACGAAGGAAATAATAAAGATATGTAAAGCGTCATTTGCGCTAAAGTAATTAATAAATATATTAAAATTGGGAAATAAATTAAAAATTTAAGCAGTTTCATTTTTTATGATGCATAGAGTATATTTATACTATTGCAATTAAAAGCATATTAATCATATTTTAATTTTTGCATTTTTTTCAGAGATCATTAGTTATATTTTTTAATCTTTGTATAAAAAAATAACGAAAAATAATTATCTAAGACATGATCACAAAAGTTACACATAAGTATCCTTGAACTAAACTTTCGTTAAATCAACTTAATATTTACGTCTTTGAATAAAGTTAATAATAATATTTGACATTTCAAAAAACTTTTTTTTATATCTTTTAAAGAAAATCATTCAAAAAGTTTCTAAAACCAAATCTGTACATAGTAATTATGATGAAAATATGGTTTAGAGAAATTAAGAAATCATCCCATATAATGGGACCGTAAAAATCTGATATAAATAATCTTGAGTGTTCAAAAAACATAAAAAATGAAATTCAAACTTTTTATTAGATAAATTAGCGTTGCATTTTCATTAGAGTATTTATAATATTGTAGGATGGTAAAACACAATAAAAAAATTATACAAAATCCCTTGTAGTATAAACGATAAAGAATATTTTAATAATATAAAACTATTAAAATTAAAAACAAAGCAAGTTCATAGGAGTCAACCTGTTATTTTTTATTTGAATTTGTGCATTCTTAACTATTACTAAAACTTTTGTTCAATTCTATAGATTAAATATATATATATATACTAGTAGCCTTTCTAAAAAAATACAAATTATTGCTTATTATATACTACGAGGAAACAAGTGTAAATAAACCTAAATAAAATACTTATATCTAATCGATAAGCAGCTCTAAATAGCTGTTTCTGGTAGGCCAAGCGTAAATTCAGTATAACTAGCTCAAATATTCCGAATGAAACAAATAGATTAAAATACAAGCAAGATTTTAAATTCAGGTTATAAAAATCACTTTTTAATTAAATTTTCAAAGATAAATATTGTTATTATAGCTAAAATTGAAATATTAGAGTCATTTGTGAGAATTTTCTTTAATTATCTCATTCATAAATTGGAGTTATAATTTAAATTAATAACCGACTTTAATAAAGAAACTAAATAATTTGGATTTTCCTGTTAAGCCTATAGTTTGCAGTTAAAAACATTAAAGCCTAACAATTACTTTATTTTTTGTTATAATTTATATTTTTAAAGCATTTTTTATATATGTTCTTCAAGATTTTCAACATTATTTCTAGGAACTACCTGAAAATTCTCTCTAAAACAAATGAACTTTTTATGAACAAAAAGTGCATATATATATGTTATTATGTCAAGTTTTAATCCAAAATTTTTAAATTTTACTGGATTCATGTAGATGTTGTCCGATAATTTTTGTTAATGAAAAAATATCGTTCATCGAATTACTTTTGTATCAATGACTAGGTTTTATCGGTACCCTTTTTTATTGTACAATGAATAAATTCGTAAAATTTTTAAAAATTATACATTTCAGTATTTCTTTAATGATATTCTTTGTTATGCCTCCTAAACACTGCATTTAAAAAAGCAAGATGACACGGAAAGCATTGGTTCACATAAAAAATAAAATTCAGGTTATACAATTTTCTTGTTTTTTGTTGAAAAAATAAATCATTATTCGTAAATTAAAATTAGAAAATATTTAAAATATAATGCTAATAATCTATAAAGTTGATGTTGTTATGTTCATATTAGAAAATGCATTTTCAGTTAAAACATTGATCTAATATTTATGAATAATTTTTTTAAAAAACGAAAATTCATTAATTTTTGTTTTTAATATCAGTAATGTATAAAAAACTTGATAATATTTAAAAAAAAATCGATGCGAATAGGTTAATATTGGCGTAATTTGGGAAGTTGTAAAAAAATAATTTTTTTCCACAAATTTATATATATTCAATGGTGGGAACAGGAAAATTTCCTCTGAATTCTTAATATGTGCATTAATTTAGGTATAGCTTTAGGAAATAGTTCATATTACAATTTATCAACCCGCCATTTTCAGTCCCTGATCTTATAAATAAGCATCTTCCCTCAAACTTTGCAAGGGAATCTATATTAACACTTCAAATTATGAAGAACAGTAACTAGTTGATTTAGTATTTTAAAGCATACTCGCTGCATTCTATATATTTAAGTACTAATTGACTTAAAAAATATTTGCACCTTCTTGACTTATTTTACAAGTCATGGAGACTATATATTTATATATAATTTTATGATTTCTTTCTTAGCTTGTTTCCATTTTGTTTAAATAATAAAAAATATAAATACCGCTTTCTTCCAATATGTGAATTTATATCGGGTTAAATAGTTAGAGTTCATATATTCGTTCTTATTCATTTGATAAAATATTTTTTATTGAACGTTTTTGAAGCCTTCGAAAATATCTGAGCTGCAACTCAATTATATAATCTACACTTACCTAATATACCCCTTATATAAATCAAGCTTCTATTCAAGGTTTTACAGTGATATATATGATTTCAACTTCTACATTTGCATTATTTATATAAATACAGCATGGGATTTATATAAATATACTAAAACGTTTTTGCTGCATGTATCATATATACTGAATTGAGTGAGCGATTCTATCATGGTGATTAATCTTAAAAATGTTCACATAATGTCGAGGAATCACAAAATTATATGTATTAATGTAATTTATTTTATAATATAATTAATTTAGATTAAAGTTTATGTTTTTAAATAAATTACCTACGATGATATTGCCTTTTATTTTACTGAAACTCTCACTGTTGGGCAAAAGGCATAACACTAGATGAAAATTTTCAGTTGTTTTATAGATCGGATTACAGCCTAAACAAAAAATTAATTTCAAAAATTATGAGAAATAATTTTGAATGGAACGGTTCCAATTTTTTTTTTCAAAGTGGTCAACATATAGTAATAAATCAACTTTATAGATGAAAAATAAAACAAATATTTTTATACTGATAAATGCTTGCTTTATTGGTTTATTAAAATTTACTGTGAAAATATTTTTATTCCATACATTTATAACCCCTAGTCGTCTTTAAATATATTTATTAAAAAATTTTATTTAGCATGTTTAAATATACCTAAAAAAATATGACTAAATCAAGTTGAAACTTGATTACTCACATTCAAGATTTTTATAGATTTGAAAATTTATTAAATAAATAGTAAGTAGTATTTATAATTTTTCAATAAGTTAACTTAAGATTAGAATCAATTAAGTTGAACAGCATACGTACTGTAATTTTAATTTAAAAATTTTCTTTTTTTGCTCTAACAAAGATTTGACATGAAATGGATAGACGTAGAATAAACCAGAGGTAGGTAAAAATTTATGTAATAACATTACTTTTGATTATTTGATACGTGAAACAATATCCGAATGCTTTAAAACAGTTTCGTTAGATATAACCTTATTTAAAGTAACTAAGAATATGTAAGTTGGCTAAATAATATTTAATATAAATTTTTTTCATTTGACGGATGAGCCCTGTGGTAATACAACAAATTTTTATATCTGAATATCCGGTTTTAATAAAAACACTATTAATGATATAATTTTAATTTAGAAATCAAGGTTAACTATTCTCTTTTCGCAATCTTTATTGATAGTTTGGTTCTTGTATTTTATTCATCTAGTCTAGTATTTATATAATATTATCCAAATCTTATATCTTTGAGGAGCTTCTAAATGGTCCACGGTAGTATTTCGATTCATTTAAAATATCCTTTAGTCAATTAATTAACAAAGCTCTAAGATCGATTGCAAAAATAATTTATAAATTGTAATTCATGTTTATTTTGATTTGCAGAAATCTTTAATCCTACATAATTTTGAAGGCTACTGACCTTTCTTTATAATTAAAATATTTATGCCAAAATTATCAATGAAACTCTTAAATAATTTTGTGAACCGAAATCCTATTTTCAAGTCAAACAAACAGATAATAAGATATTAACTTCAAATTTCAATAAAATAGCGTTTTAGCTATAATAAAAATATACAATTTTCATAACCGGGATAATCAAGTAATGTAGAAAAGATTTACACAAAAAAGTTCACTGTTCAATTAATCTGTTTATCTCTTTCATTCTTGATAAGATTTTCATTTTAGATTTAATGAAAATTAATTATGGAATTTTGTCAAAATTACATTTCATAGATTATAGCAATTAATTTTTAACGAGTTTTTGATTATTCTCAGAAAATATTATTTTAAAAACGGTATAACATCATTATGATAGACTAGCATATTGCTGTAAATATATAATATTTATAAATCAAAAATCTTAAATTAAAATACTCTGTAGAAGTTAAATAAAAATTGTCAGCCTATGTAAAATTTTTATCTTTTGGTTTTTTTTCTTATTTTGAAACAGCTAATAGGACGCCACATTTGACACATGCAACATTTTATAATTCCCATATATTCTTATATATTTGGAAGTGATTGATTTAATTCCAATGAAAAGTGTAATTTCTTTAATTACTATAGAAATAATAATGAAATCGACCTTTGAAAAATTATGTATTCATTTCTGTATCTGTTTTACTATAATATTATGACTTTTGGAAAAATATTATTTTAAAAAGATTAATATGATAATTTATATATTATATAACGTTTTAAATAAGCTTAAACAAAAGAAAATGACTGGAGGCAAAATTTGTCCTAGATATTTTTGTCTTATTGAAACATGAAGAAAAATATATATAAATCTTAATCCAACCTGAGTTATTCATTTTTTTAGGGACGTGCGGCTGTCTTGTGTTTATTCTTTGGTTAGATGGATACATATCAACAACCTGAAATGTAAGATTGAAAAAAAAAATATATTTTTCTTTCTGAAAATATATAAGTGTACCTTGTTCCAACTTGAATACTCCTTGTTCGCTTCTCGCTGCCATCTGTAAAATCTGAGATAGCAGGTTGAGCATAAGTATCCTTGTCGGTAGGTTTTCAAACCAAAACATTGTGCACAGTCCGTAATTGCAGTTGGTTTTAGCCAAATATATCGACTATGGTTTGGGTTCAAACAAACGATACAGATTTTTTTATCTGTTCTATAGCTCATTGAATGCAAATACGAATGTCCCTTATCTCGAAGATTATCGGCTTTTATATCACCTAACTGGGTCATAAAATTCTTTCAAAAGAATGAATAAAAATCTTTGCGAATGTAACTATTGAATCAAGGAAAATATTATTAAGTTATGACATTTTTTTACTAAAAATACAAATTTTTTATCAAATATCAATAAGATTTGTGTTAAAATCGTTCAGATACTCCTACGTAGTCAAAGTAAAAAAGAATTTTTTTAACCAAAAAAATATCAAAATTTGATTTATAAACAGTTCATTTTTTAATAATGAAGTATTTGGATGATATGAATGTCGTTAAATGAATTAAACTCAGTTACATTGAATATCCATCTATGAACTGGGTCATTTTTGGATTGACAATTTACATTCCTTGAAATTGTTTCAAAGATCTAAATTTATTTACATGGAGTATTGAAGTATTTATTGGATAACTTAAATATTTATAAAAAAGTTTATTTTTTATCAAATTTTAAGATATAATATTACGTAAAATTTTGATTAACGATATATTTTAACACATATGTTATATACAAGGAAGGTTAATTTAATAAAAATTTAGTAGATTTAAAATATTTACAAATTTTTGATCAATAATGTTATATTGCCTGTTTCATTAAAAATCATGTCAGTTTATTTTATAGAAAGGCTCTTTTGCTTCTTAAATCAAGTATTTCGTAACGTATTTATTTTTGAATAAATATAAAAAAATTTAACTAATATTGGAATAAATAATTTAAAAATAATAATAAAAAGTGATCAAAAATTTCCATGGATGAACATTTTCTGAAATATAAATGTACATATGTTTACATATAAAAATTTATGCTTAATTTTTTATGAATACAAGTTTTGATAATGATTAAAATAAGGCAGTAAATTATAACAAAGAATACAGAAATTTGAATATTACTTTTCAAAAATTTCTTAAACATACATTGCGAGTTATTAACCTTGACTAGATTATTTCGTTTATTTAGAAAACCGAATATTTTTGAATTATTTTCTTGAAAAGTCCGCGAGTTGTGCGGCTGAATGTAATTTGATTTTATTGTAATTTTTATTTAGATATACTTTACTGTATTATTATTAAATCCTTTTTTGTATTGAACCTCTGGAGCTTCCACAGCATAAGTTATGCCAATCCCGTAGTGGTTTCAATAACCAATCTATTGATGTATTGTGGCTGTAAAATTACCTTTGACTTTGATTAATCATGATATTATTAATATTTTAAAACAGATATAATAATTTGTTAATTCTTGGTATTTTAAAAGATATTCCAGAGTTTTCGGATATTTTTTATAGTTAATTCGTGTGTTTAATATGATAATTTAGGCCAACATTTTTAAACTTTATTCTTTAATTCATCATAAAAAATAAAAATATATAAAAATCTTTGTGAATAAGTAATTTTTTTCAAAGATTGTTAAAGAAAGCCTAAAAAACTTGACAAATTAAACATGTTTATTATTTAGAAGAACTTAAAAACGGCTTAAAAAAACATTAGGGAATTAAATGAAATATTGTTCAATCGAAAATGAATAATGAAACTGATTCAACTGTTTAACTACATTCGTTTGAAAAATAAAAAATATTTTATTTTTATTTGACCTTGTTTACACACATCTCCTTCACTTATAATTTTAAATATTTAATTAAAATTATATCTATAATTTTTATAAACTCAATTAAATTACAAAATAAAATGACTCCTATAATCAAAGAAATAATAGAAGAACACCTTTCTTTGCTAAAGTTGATCAATTCCTTCGTGGAGAGATGAAAAATTACAAATTGGTGGTTCATCATGTAAGTGCGTTTTCTTATACGGAAGTAAAAATACTCAATTTTAAAGAAATTTAATTAAAACATGTTAAAGTTCTAAAATTCGTTACACAATTATCTTTTCTTAATAAAAAATGTCGTCGGAAATATAATAATTATAATATCTTATATTTTTGTTAGTTTGAACTTTTGTATTACATAATTGAAGAAAGGCAATCAAATAATCAAATTTAACGTATATTTATAAGCAAAAGTCTAGAAAAGCTGTATTATATAAACCGAACGTATTTCAAAACATTCCAGGTTTAAAAAAATCGATTTGGGTTTACATTTAAGAATCTGACCTTTTTACTCTGCATTCTTTGGTTTATTTTCTATTTAAAAAAAATTTTTTTTTATTTAGATGGGTTGGTATATAATTCACAATAAAAAAATGCATAACTATTTTTGGGTGATAATTTAATCTGCATTAATGTCAAATTATTGGTTATAAGAATGGAATTGATTTAAACATTTATAGTTATTAATACAATGGTTAAAATGCTTTAATTCATAATTATATTTTAAACACAGTTAAAAGGTTTTCGTATTTTATCACTTCAAGATCAAACGAGATATCAGCAAAATTAGATTTTCTCTTAAATTTTTATGGACTATTAAAATTAGTATTAACTTAAAAAAATATTAAAAAAGTGTGGAAGGTTTCCTATCACCCATTTTTAACAATATATAGCTACTTTTAATCAACCGATTATCAAAAATTAACCAAAATTGAATTATTTTTCTGTTAAAAAAATTTAAAAATTTATTATTTTTTAAAAGAAGCTATCCTTCTTGAAAAATTTTTCGACTTAAAGAAGATTTAATACTAATAATAATGATAAAAGCTATATTGCTGTGGTAGTTATTCCACTGTACCCATCCAGTAAAATAAAAAATCTATAACTAATTGCCAATCAAATAAAATTTAAAAATGAATTCGATATCAATAAAAACCACAAGATTTTTTTTATCTCCTTACAACATTATAATAAATTTCATAAAATATATTAATCTGACTGACTATACATCAATTTTGCCGTTAAAAAATATTATGATTAAAATAGAGAAAAGCCATAGGTATGAGTATTGCAGTTATTATTAAGATATAAAAAAATATGACAAAAAATTTTAAAAATTAAATAAAGGTCTTACATTAAACAAAATATTACGTTTCTTGAATATTCTTTTGTTTAAAATTTTCAGGTGGTCACTTGTTAAAAAAAATATATTAAAATAATTTTTTGATTTGAGATAAATTATTTGTTAAATAACCACTACGAAAATGGATAAATATCATAATTTTCCAATACCCTAACGGAATAAGCTTTGAATTTGTAAGTAAATTATTTTATAACTCAATTTTGGTATAAAAATCATTCCTACTAGCCATATGAACGAATAAAAAATAATAATATAATTAAGTTAAATTTTTTAAATAAAATAGGTAAAATTATGAAGACAGCATTTATTTGACTACTTAAAATTTTTAAATATAAAACAGCAATATATATATTTGCTTTTCTTTGGTCATAATTTGTTAAAACGCAAATATTGATTAATAGTAAATTATTTCTTAACGAAAAGGTATTAAATGATCTTGAGTGTTAAAAATATAAATATTACATATCTTTAATTCAAAATTTAGTTGACAAAAAGAGTGAAGAATTTTTTATTAAATATATTCTTTTTTT
>LDMZ01040922.1:0-13050 GCA_001455285.1 Sphaeromyxa zaharoni
ATATACGTATAAAAAAACTAAGTATAAATTATACTATCAATATCGGTTTTTACTTATTATTTTTTTAGATTTAAAAATTTTTCATGCAAACCAAGTTTTTTATCTTAAAGAAATAAAAACATTTAATGTTTGGAAATCAGAACATTATTTATGAAATAAAATTATTAATTATTACTACGTGATTAATGATGTGTTAATTAACGAGGTGCATAGAAAGTATAATAGTTTTGGAATTATAGCGGTTTACAGTTGTACATGGAAACGTCAAAACTTCCATAAATGAGTAATGATAGTTTCTTATATAGTGAGGTAAAAAATTAATCTACGACATTCTGTATGAAGGCTGCTGTAGATGACTTGAATGTCACAAGTGTGACTTTTTAAGATGTAGAATGGTTTTTCCTTTTTTTAAAATTTGTGAATAAGGAGAAGTCAAATTCATATTAAAAAATTAGGAGAGATTTACTTTTAATTGTGGCATGTTACAGAAGATTTATTTAAATGGTGATACTTGATTTTAAGTTATGATATTTTCATCTTGTTTCGGATTGTTCCACGAGGGATCTTTTGGAGTAAGGTGTTTTTGGTTTGAAGAACAAAAAATTTGATGCTAAAATTTTTATGACTAGTGACGAATTATTTAATTTTTAAACTTATTTGGGCTCTTTAAATACTAAGCATTTCTATGACTGCCTAGGATAATTTTTTACAAAACAAAGGATTCTTCATTTTTTAGAGTGTACAGGCATGAGATTGGATATTTACTTGTATTGCTCGTTTTGGACTATATTGATAATATTTTTTCAAAATAGATAGAGATTGCAGAACCCTTGAGCTGCAAATCAGAAATTTTTGACAAGTTTAGCCTAGCATCTACGCAAATAAATCCGGAAAATATTCAGGTTGTTGAAGAAATATGGCAATATACCTGTCTGTTTAGTAAATGAAATAATTAAGAATAAAACTCTTTTATAATAATCTAATCATGTTAAAACATTAAGTTCAAATTAAAACCCAGCTATTTATGGTTTTTATGAAAAGGTGGATGATATAGTTGTGTTTGCATGAAAAAACTGTCCAGACAATGGTAAAAATATTCGGAAACTTAGATGAAAATGTTAAAAGTGGTCTTTTAAGTGTTATTTTGATTTATCCTTGATTCACACTCTTTGATTAGTCGAAGTCGACATTTCGTACGGTTGTATTATTTTTTTGTGTTGGGCCCATAGTCGAATCATCTGGATATTTAAACAAAATAATATGCTTTGATATAATATTTTATATAACTGTACTGAAATGTAGTTTTGGTTATAAAAACTATACACCATCCATGAAAGACTTGGGTAAAATTGGTTATTTTAGCTTTCGTATATTATATTTATTACATATATATAAATTGTATAACCTATTTATAATTAAAAAATATGTTAAAGCTGTTTTCGGAATATCATATTATTTCTATAGAATTTATAAACGTTATTTAAGTAAGTCTTTTTCAGCATTAATTTGCAGGTTCGACAAAATTGAATGTTTTTAAAAAAAATATTTTTTTCTGTCATAACCATCAATAGTTTTATTTAAAAAATTCTGTATAATGTTTAAACTTTTAAATTTTATTTTATGAAAAAATAAAACCTTAAACCTCTTATGTTTTGGATAGGTAATTGTAGTGGATCAATAGTAAAACCCAGAATCTAAAAGTTTTATAAATCTTGAAACAATTTTTACGTAATTTATTGTGTTTCTATAACTTTGTTCATGAAAATGTTGTATAGTTTATAATTTAAAGTAAGTTGTTTAAATATATTTTTAGAAAAAATACTTACGCTTAGTGTATCCTAATTTATAAAATACAACCATATTCTTTTTAGATTAAAGGATATCATTTATATAATTAAAATATTCGTGTGTACCCATAATATTTCTTACTTTCGTGAGGGATCTAAAAAAAGATTTAAATATAAATAATTTTTGTAAATATAAACATTTTATAATATTTTACAAATGATTATAGCCTGTTAATTTACATTTTAAGTGAGTTTATCAGCTTGTATGGATTTACTATAGCAGTTAGAATATATTAAAACAAATGACATGTAAACCTAATGATTTAGATCTTTTAATTTGAAGTAATTTCATGTAATCCCCTTGTATTTTGAGAATAAATAACCTATTATTCGTTTAAGGAATTTATCCATTGTTTTCATACATTATCTGACCTAAATTAATATAAAACTGTACTGTCCATGTTAATATTGTCTATCCACCTTGGAATCTTTGAAAATTAACTTGGATTCATTCACCATGAATTTACGCTTTTATAAATCTGATATTTAATTACTTATAGCTATGGCTGTATCATTTGAAAAGTTACCATAAAGAGCTGGATTTCAGAGCATTGTTATTGTTTTTGCCAAAATGATTATTTAAAATGCTAGTTATTCGAAACCTAAGCCTAAACGGAGAATATTGAGCCGCAACTACCAGAGTTTATGTGACTCTTTCTATATTGCCAAAATCATGTGATCATTAAATTAATTGTAGAAGGAACATATATGTTCTTCATTCTATTTTATTCTTGTCGTATTTTTTATATTGCAATCTATTGTTTTTACATTAAGAATTCAACTTTGTTTTTTTCATAAATTGATTTTAGTGATATTTAAATATTTTATTAAGTTGTTCCTGGTAAATACTGCGTTGTTCAAATAGTATCATCTAGTATCTACGAAACGTTATGGAATATTAAAGATGGCAATTATTTTTTAAAAACAAAAATTTTTAAGAATTGATTTGCTCAATATAATTTGTCACTTTATTGATTTTAAACTTAGTATTAAAAAGTATAAACTTTACTACCATATATAATGTTGAGTACCTAAGTTCGTGAATCTGTTGTATTGCAACTAAACCATTCATGGTGTCAATGACGAGCTTTTGATGAAATTATACTTTTTATTTTTCCTTTTTCTGATTAATATTTTTTTTGATATAATGAATTGAATTCAATTATAAAATCGTTTAAATTTAAAGGAACCGTTAACATTTTGTTGATATTAAAAAAATACTTTATTTTATTGTTTAATCTTTATGTTTGTAATTTTGTCTTTTATCTAATAAAGTTAATATAATTTGCCGAAAGTTTTCTTGCTTTTGTTTGAAATATTCTATTACAGTTAATAGGTTTATATCGTTTTTTCATCATTTGACTTTTGTCAGAATTATTTTTGGATTAAGTTGAGTATTTCATAAATGATCCTACAGATTGAATAAACTCAATTTAGGTCCAAAGACCAACAATTTTTGATTATTGTTGGTTATATTTAAGCGTAAGGTATGATCAAATATAAGAGATTTTGTATTAAATGAAACAACATTTATGATAAAGAATGTGATACGGAGGGAAGCCAGGCAGTTAACCCGGAATACTGTTTGGATGAAACTTTAGTCTCAATTTCATGATTGTAATATTCAATTGTTCTTATGTGGTTTTCTGGGTTTTTTTTAAATCTGACCCAACATTAATTTAAGGTTTATATGTATTTCCATTTCAGTCTCCTTGTGTTTTTATTCAACGATCATTCAATGAATTTTGCTAAATTTATACCTCGAATTTTCATTACTTTGATTCTAAAAATTTGTTTTTTAGACTTTTATTTTTAAATAGGTCCATAACAAAAGACGTGATGGTTCTTTAAATGAGTCTAGTTGTACATCCGTTTTTCATTTATAAATAAATTAGAAATTCAGGATTTTGACGAGGACATTGAAGAAGAAGTTTTATTTCCTATATTAATTAATATGAATTAGACTGAAGATGCATCCTTAACAGGACCTTTTGTGAATCTTGTTAAGGAGGACTGTATTTTCTCTCTTTCAATATTTTTCATTTCTTTAGTAGCAGAATATGTTAAAGAAAGAAGAGAAAGTGGAGAAGAAAAAGAGTATTTAAAAAGAATTGGTAGAGTTTTTTGTATATTAATTTTGATATTTTTAGATTCTTGTATGAAAAAAGAATCGGATAAATTTAAGAGTTTATTTTTTTGATGTAGTTAATATGTTTTAGATCCCTTAATTAATAAAACGGACAATAAAAATAGTTCTAATTTTTTATGCATTTTAATAAGTTAAAAAGGTAGTATTAGTATAGATAAAAATAAGAATGTTGCAAAACATTTTGTGTCTAAAGGTTTTTTATGTTAGAATATTCATGATTATTAAGGTTCTGGCAAAGATCATGAACATCCCAGTGTGTTTAAACAGTCTGAAGATAAAGTTGAAAGACTTACCGGACATCGTCTATCAATGTTTTTAAATATGACTGCATCTGCAAATATTCCTCTTGCAGTATATTCTGATGAAATTAATGTAACGAATTTAAATTCGTTTTTTTTAAATTTATTTTGCTATATTTTCAGATTTATCAGAAATCTTAATTTAATGTCTGGCGGTAAACTCGAAATTAAGATGCTTCATCTGATAATAAAAGCTACATCACTGAGCTTATTGAATTTTCCAATTTTTAATAGCTCTGTTGAAAATAGTGGAAATAATCCGGCCGTACGCTTTCATGCACCGCATTAAATATATTTTGATTTTATATCTTTAGGTGTCACATAATATTGGAATTGCGGTTGATACAGATTTTGGTTTGGTAGTTCCTGTTATAAAAGATGTGCAAGGTATTGGTATACATAAAATAAGGGAAGAGATGGATCAATTGAAAAGTTTGGCAATAAGTAACAAATTACATATGAAAAATCTATCCCATGGAACTTTTACAATTTCAAATATCGGAAGTGTCTTCTTTTTATTATTTTTTTTAAAATAAAAAGTTTGGAGGTACTAGCTTCAAACCAATAGTTCCACATCCCCAGGTTGGTCTCTTAGCTATTGGTAAGATGAGATATACATTTGACTACAAATTTTTGTTGCCTGTTTCTGTTGCTGCTGATCATCGAGTTATCGATGGAGCTACCATGGCAAGGTTTGTTAATAATATAGGATATATCCTAGGAGACCCTTCATATTTATACAGATCCTACAAATGATTATTATTTACTATACCATGTTAGATGTTTTCAATTTTTGGCAAAATATTTCTGTTAATTGATTTTTTGTTTTTTTAGACAAATATTTTTATTCTTATAAAATATAGGGTCAAAGAAAAATTAAACTTACAGATGAAAAAGCATCTTATATTTTTCGGCCATATCATAACTATATTTCATGCATCTAAATGTTGGACAAAAAGTACAGAAGTCTTATAACAAATACATTATTTTTTAGAGTTTTAAGTGGATATAATAATTATTTTTGTGTTTTATTTTAAAATATGAATTTTTTCTGAACGATTATATGGTTGGTATATATTCCTTAAATCTAAAGCTTTTCAATTTTATGAATGAAGCGACGTTCAGTTTCGTAGCTATTTTACAATACTTTTTTTTTGTAAATTAAACATATAAAACATATTTTTTCTAAATTGTTTTTTTTTGTTTTCTTTAAAAATTTTAAGCATTAACTATTTTGTTGACGTGTCAAACAGTGAATGCAATTTTTTAAATTGATTTAAATAATTCATTCTTTAAAGAATAAATACAAAAAAGTTATTTTTGTTAAAGGTTTTCTCTTGGCTTGGTAAATATAAAATGAAAAATTTTGCTTAATAAATTTTATTAAATTTATTTTATTGAAGTATTAAATCAACTCCTTGTTTTCATCCTTGCAATCTATTCAAAACTACCAATTCTGTGGCTATAATATAGCGTCTGCCAGGAAGAACATAATAAAATTCTTGTAAACAATTTAGGAAGTCAAGCGTATCGATCGCGTGATATTATAAAATTTCCAAATTTAATGCCTTAAATCAACTTTATTAACAGTATTAAGTGCTTATTTATTAATATATATGTCACGCCTTGTAATAAATATTTTAATTCACATTAAAGACATGAATAATTTAATATTTTGCCATAAGTGATTCATGTTAATATTTAAGGTTCTTGATCCGCTAAAAATTTTATGTACGTTTCATTAAGTGTGTGTATGTTACCACAAATTAGTTGAAGGATGGTTTTTGAAAAACTGTTTATATAGTTGATTTGTGAAAACTAGTTTTTTCTTTGAAAGACATTTCTTTAAGAGATAATTGATGTACTTTTGAATTTTTAATAAACTTTATATGTAATAAATCTTGATACATATTGGGATTTATCAAATTGAATATTGCCGTGGGCCATAAAAAATTAAAAAGGCTAATAAAATTCATTATCATAACTATATTTGAGGAAAAATCCTTAGTTGTATCATGGGAAGTTTTAAATACATATACTTATGTTGATTCTTGGTAGTTAAATTTTATCAAATATAAATTCCCTTTTAAAAACTCCAAAAACTAACCTTAAAGAATGGTTTTGTGCGTTTTAAATCTTATTTTAATTTCGGTTCTTCCTAAATATGCCTATCTGACAATAGAGCTGGTTCAAAAATCTTGTTTTTCTATAAATCTTGATATCTTCAGTCGAATAAACATACGACTTGATCTTTTTTTTTTGAGTCGTCAACTATGTTTTAATTTTGATATAATTTAAATAATGCAAACTACTAAAACATGGATTTAACTGTTATATATTATTATTTTTGTTGACTTTGAAACTTGTAACATTATCATAATTTTCGTTGCAAAATTTAAATTTAAATGTAAATATTAATATTTTTTACTCAAAATATTTTAGTGTTTGTATGAAATAGTGCCACATTTGCGTAGTTAGCTTTAGTCAAAAACATTTTTAGGTTATATTGTGAAAATCATAAATAAATAATGTTAAATTTTCTAAAATTATTTTCAATGGTCCTTCAAACAAAAAATTTTCTTCCGATTTGTAAAAATCAATTGAAGAAACATTAAAGGAATTTATATCATAATTATATTCATTAGATCTCTTAAAATTCAGTTTTTTGGTAAAATTTGTTATTTCTCGTTATAAATTGCACAATTGTTTTAATAGTAAAAACTAGATTTGATAAATCAAAACAACGAATGGATATTTTTATGACTTTTTAATCAAGTACGTAAAATGTTTTCGATGGTAGAAGCACGAAGTACATCAAAACATGAAAAATGGTTACCTGTTGCTTAATTTCATTATGTGTTGTAGGTTGTTATTGATTCCTTAATGATAAAAGAATTGTAAAGATTATAGCCTTTATATCGATTAAATAAGGTCTATCTCGTTGAAACCACATATTTTATAGCTTAAGTCGGTCGTTTTATTTATAGTTTTTATACTTTTGTCAGTATGGAACTGTTAGAATTACGATAATATGTTGTCTTATATATTTAAATACATATATATCCAAATATTACATTACATGAATTAAAGATTTTGAATCAAACTCACTAATAATCAAAATTAGTTGTAGATTTAATAATAAGTTAGATTTATTAATATATATAGTAGTGGTATGCAAAATTCTACATTTCCTATCCCCATCCCGTGTTTGAATAGTTAGATTAAGACAATGTAGTCCAAACTTTAAGTTTTTTTAGTTTTAATGCCATAATAATAATTTTAAAAATTAAAAAATATATTATATTGAACTGAAAAAAGACAAAAGCAGGTGCTACATACTTATATGTTAATTATTCTATATAAACGATCCGCAAATGAATCAAAAGTAAAGGAATCTTTGTAATGTGTAATCGAGTAAAAATTATTTAATGAAGACCTTTCATTTTGTAGGTGTGGATCATCATATGAAATTATTGCATGAACTTGCCTACCCAGAGGTCTTAGCCATTCATGTATAAAATCCTTATCAAATTCATGACCGGAAATTTGTGTAAGCATCATAAGATCTAGTTTGGTATCGATAAAAAATATGTTATTTTCATCTACTGTCAATCCATGTAAGTAACAAACCTTAACACTAGTTTTTATGGCCTCTAATTGTAGTAAAGTATTGTGTTCTGAGGTATAAATAATTCTATTTAAGGATAAGAATAGTGTTTTATCTGAGAAGTAATTTCTTTTGCAAAGGTGTTCGGTGCATCCTCTCAGTAGATTTAATACCTTTCCAAAGTAATTTAACATATAGTATAGAATTTCTGAACTAACAAAATTTTTATATTTATCTTGATCATATTTCATTAGATCCATTAGTTCTGTGATGTAGAAATTTATCAGTACATCGATGCTTCTGTAGGCTATTTCTATATTGATTTTTCCATCTAATAATTTATTTTGAAATCTTTTAAAATCATTAATAAATAGAGATCCTAAAACATTTATAAAATTAATTATTATCAACTATTTTCTTTGTTTATAAGCACATTCTTAAAGAAATGAATACATTTTATATATTCAGTGGAGATTGGAACAATTTTACAGACTATTGAGATCATATACAATTTAACAAGTGCTGTTTCCATATATTTATCTACTACAAACTTGGTAGAATGTATTTTATATACGTGGTTGATAAAGTGCTGTAGTTTTTCTTGGGAATGGCTCATAAACCTTAAATTACAAGATTTATTCCACTTTATAAACAATCCAATGATATTAAGTGCGTCAATAACAGTTTCTTTTGAATCTTCATGTGTGAATAAAAAAGAAGAAAGTAAATGAAAATCTAGTATCCATATAACACATCTAGCTAAAAATTGATAAATCAACGAATTTTCAAGTATTTCTGTCTGTAAGTAGTCAACAATAAGTGTAACAATCAATGAGAAAACATTCCTACCATCTTTCATTGATTCCTCATTTTTATCCGAAAATAAGGAGACAAGTTTTTCATAAAGTTGTTCTAGGTTGTTCTTGATCAATTCTTTATGCATCTGTCTATATTCTAGTGGGTAATAATATGTCGTAATGATATAATTAGACAAAAACCACGCAAAGTAACTATTGTTAGTTTTTCTTCCAGGGCAAATCTTTTTAATTGATGTACATGCTATTCCTTCCAATCCCAGAATTTTATATTCATCAACTGAAAATCCAGTACAAGAAATGATAATAAGATTAATAAAATCAAGAATTTCTGTAAGTTTTACTCCATTTTCGGATTCAATCAAATCAATCATACCCGAAAAATTCATTGAAGAATAAATCACTCCCTTAGGTACGGAATATTTTAGTAACTGCCTTAATATATGTAGCAGGTTTATCAATGTCTTATTGTCAGTCTTAATATATGGTGACTTTGACATTGCTATCAAAGATGTAACAATGAGACCCATTGATTTATTTTCCAAAATATCTCTTACTTCAAGAACGTTCAAAGATTTCCTTAATATCATAAAACTGTACTTATGAAGTTCTGAATTGGTAAAATTTGAAATACAATCTGAAATATGATACCATTGTAACTCATTCAAATCTTTATATAAGAAATTATGTTCCAGCAATTTGTCCGTTAACTTTCTCATAAACATTGATTCATCGCGTCCTTTCTTCATCCTGAGCAAGTTAAGTCTATTTTGCAAACAATTAAACGAAATTTAAATTTTTTATTCTTTTTACACAATCAATACTTGAATTTTCGTGCCATGAAATAAATAAAAGTAATTTTCCCAATAATACATTTTCGAGCAATTGATTTTCGTTAGATGTCTTAATTTCATGTCATGCTATATGCAAGCTTAAACTCTCCTATATAATTTTAAAGAAATGCTTTGAATTTTATCTTTCTACTCACCATAAGAAAGTTTGGTACATTACCAAAAAAAAAGAAATTAATTTTTGTAGGGATTAATTATTAGGGTTAATTTCTTTTAATCTTGAGTTAATTATAACAATACTTCTGATATGTTTATAAAAATCGTACTTAGGTTTAAGAAAATCCACCAGACCCGCCAAAATTATAGATTGCAAACATTTTATAAAATAAATTTTAATGTTATTACGGGGCTATTTACGGAATGAAATAATTTTTTTCAATATACTAAGTCAAAAATATTTGTCATTAATAATAAATCAAAATATTTCAGTGAATCATGTATATTAATTTGCACAGTGGAAATAGATAATCTTGAAAACATTTTATTTGGATATCTACTACTCGTAATCAAAGTGAAAATAATTGAAAATGATACTATTGCTAATGAACAACTCATACGACAGCTTTGTGTTGAAGATAATGGAAGAACACCTTATTTAATTCTATTATGGTTTTGTACAGCTTTTTGTGAATGGATATTTTTGTCAAATAAATATAGATTACGATAGCTGGGTTCTTCTTTTGTAATTGCAGGAACGTTTGTTACTTCCTCTTTCAACTGACACTGCATATAAAATTTAATCGAATATTTTTTTATTGAAATCACGGACATTTACCTAAATTTAAATAATTTTCATGCTGGAATTATACTAAAAGCAATTTGGAATATTATTTAACAGCTGAAGATATCTTAGAAAAGCTATGTTAGTATGTTTTGATTAATTGATTTCAAAATTTTTAAATATACAATGGGATGCTTTGGTTGAGCTTATATTTATCAGTATTTCGCATATATGAACTAATTATACACCAAAACTTTGAAATTTGTTTGTCACAGGGAAGTGCTAATATTTAAACATCTATCTATAAAATAAGCCACACAAAATTACGTATTTTACATCAAATAATAGGGTTTTTTATGGATATTAGACGTATATTTGTTCACAGAATTATTTTTTATTTTGGGTTTCGATAAATTTTAAATTTAATCAATACTTTAAATTACAAAAATTCAGTAATAAAAGAAATTCTGGTCATAACATGACATTTATTTAACTGGTAATCACGAACGTTCATTTAATAAAGCAAATGTATATTTTTTTTACTTAAAATAGAAAATATTTGTCCTTTTTTGCTGTTTTCAAGTTTATATATCAACGATATAATTAGAGAAACGTTTTTGTTGTTCAAGTCCCTCAATTGATAAAAAAATTTTAAATAGAAAAATTGCGTTTGTTTTCATTCTCAGTCATCTTTTGATAAAATGTTTTTTCTTGTAATTAAAATCTGATAAAATACAAGTTATAAAAACCCATGTAGTAAATAAAAAACTAATACTCAAAAGGTTAATTTATTAGATCCCTTAAAAATTAGTAGTTTAAAATGGTTTTGTTTCTATGAAAAATCTTGTAGATTAATAACAACCTATCTCATGAAATACGCAGGTAATTATTTTACCTATGAATTTTTATTAAATTTTGAAATATTAGTTGGCAATATGTTGTTATTGTATTTTTTCTTTGGATTATCGTTTTTGTGATTAATTAAAAATTGTTTCTTATATTTAACTATTCTTTTGCTTTTAAAATGGAAATGCCTTAAGAAGACATATTTTATATATCTGTCTAAAGTTATTTATTAATTTATAAACATAATATTTATATTTATATTTACATATATATATATTGATTTGTTTACTAAATCAAATTAAAGTCCGACGGATATTTTAGTATTTTTGAATCTAGATATCATCATAGCTTTCGTTATATTTATACGGTAAATCTTAATTAATTGAGAACTTTTATTTGAAATAGTTTAAAATCGTATATAGCTAAATAGAGTTAATGTATCAATATATATTGTGGCTATATCATTAAAGGATATGGAACCCTGGAAGCTTCCCCAGTAATAAAGAGTATAACAAGGCCATATGGATGTACTTTGACCGTATCACTGCTTTTAAATGTTTTATCGGTAAAGTCTGTTCCATTGTATATCATTTTAAAATTTAAAAATTCATCACGAAGTATCGAATCCAATTTGATTGATTTTACCTTTCGATCTTTATTCCATAAAATTGCTAATTCTTCCACATATTTAGGCTGGACGTCACCTACCTCAAATAGAAGAAAATCCTTGTTTAAATGAGTGCCATACAAATTTTTGTTTGAGAACTTCGAAATGTAACCATTTTTGATGTCTATCAACTTCCTTATCCATTCTGTGTTGGTTTTATATGAAGGATTTAAATTTTTTATTATTGATGGATATTTAGTGTTTGGATCTAGTGCGCTCTCTGAATGAGTTATAAAAAACATTTAATATAAATACGAAATTCATCACCAGGATACAGGAAAACACTTCCATTTATTAACGTAAAAACAGACGTCACTAACTTAAATTCCCTTATTTCACTGTGAATAATATTTTGAAACCCCGAGTCGGAAGTTGAATATATGTTTGAGACTTTTCCAATATATTGAGGAGGGTAAATTTGAATTTTTTCATGTATTTTTGCATTCTTCATGTCTTTTATGATTTTATATGCCAAAATGTTAAATGTTGCATCTATATGTTGTGTGTAATTTGTTACACCTGGATTAAATTCTACTCTTGGTGATAATATTATCTTGAGTTCCCTGGATAATTCACCTTTGTAACCACTTTTTATTATTGCTAATGCTTCCATATCCGAGTAAAATCTCTTTCCTTATTATATCTATGCGATGAATAGAATTAACTACCATTCTTTTCTGGTTTTTGAGGAAGTCCTGTAACAAATATTCCTGCGATATCCATTTTTCCAACATCAAACATTTTTTTAAGGATAGTGTTTGTAATTTCAATATTTTGATAATTAATGACTAAGCGACCGTCGTGGGTTATATTGTGAAAGGCGTTTTTAAAGTGAATCTGATCTCCATCATTTCTGCTAACTGAGCCTATATCTCCAACATCGACAAATGTTGATATTCCATGTTGTTTAAATACTTTCACAGCGGTAGCAAAATTTGAAAAGTTATTTTTAAGAGAAAATAGATTAAATCCAAAGAGAGGAACGATTATTGAAGTTACCTGAATTTGAACCAAACCACTGACACTTTCTATTAATGTTGAATAGTTACCATTTTTTATATTAAATATTTCACTGTCTATTATATAACAGTAGCCTATTCCACAAACCGTATTTTCATTCCCAGTAATGATGTGCTGGCTGTTACTTTATATACTAGATAAATAAAAATACCCTTTAATTGCCATCAAAGCAATAGCTGCAATAAGCATTCCAACAATAATAATACAGGTAATGGTAACAGAAACAAT
>LDMZ01040941.1:0-10149 GCA_001455285.1 Sphaeromyxa zaharoni
TTAATATCTGGATTTTAATTTTATACCATAGTTATATTTGCTTATTATGTATAATATGATTCAAGCTGTTCTGGCCAGCAAAATTTCTTGAATCGTTAGATTTTGTATGACTAATTCCACCTGTAAACAACTCAGGTCAGCATATATTTATCAGTCGTCACCTACCACCTACCTTTAACTTTGATTAAAACTCGTTTTTCTGTATAAAAATTTATCATTATCTCTTAACTTTTCGCTGCACCGTATTTGCTTTAAACGCATATTACATTTCTTGGTTCCTCGATACTTACGTAAATGATTTTAAAGAAAAACATCATAGATGATTTTACTACTAAGGTATAAAAAATAGCACAAAGAATATAAAGCGAAATCCTATCAGTCATTTTGGCGACGTCGTTTTTGTTTGACTATAACTCCCTAAAACTGACCCTTTCTTGTGTATAGTTAAAGTAATGCTAAATTTTCTATCGATATTTGATCAAGATAGCTTCTATTAACTAATTTCAAACGGATCACACTTCAAATTAGCTTAGGAAATCCACAAATTAGTAATTATTTAAGAAAATATAACCTACTTTAGGTTAAAGTCGCTGAGATATTTTTTCATGTATGATGACTGGATGGTAAGTCCAGATACCTTCCAAGAGGATCCAGCACATATGAAAGACAAAAATAAACTTGACTCAATATAATGATTTTTTTTCTTTTTGAAACTCTTGGATACCTATATAAATACTTAAAATTATTATCACAGTTTATATTCTTTTTACTTCTTAAAGAAAAAGTACATAAAAATGTTATTTTTTTCTAAAAACCACAAAATTTTAATTTAAAAAAGTTTTAAATGCTTTACAGATGTATTTATTTCATAAATCTTTCATTCCTAAAATATTTAGCACCTCGCAATTTTTGCCTCACATATTCACAGCCTTTCCCTTTTATTTGCTTAAAATCAAACTTCTAATTATTAAAGTTACAAAAAACTTTAAAACATAAAGCTTAAAAACAATTCATATAAATGATACGGTTCTCAGTTTGTCTTTAGCATATAAATCCAAAAAGGATTAAATATGATTAATATTTAATCTTGTAAAGAGTTTTAAAATATTTTTAAAAAAATTTGAAATACATGTTTTCAGAAATACCTTTTTAAAATTAATAAAAACGAATTCCTGCCATTTCATTTCACATAATTTATTCGTATACAGATTATTTTCATTTTTCTTTTATTCATATCAGGATTAAAAAACTGTAAAAAAGGTATAAAAATCTCTAAAAGGCCTCTAATGTTGAATGTTAGAATGATTTTATAAAAATTAACTTTTTAAGTACTTAATTGTGATCAAATATATCGAACCATTCCTTAACAACCTAAAATCCGATTTTGTATTCATCTGATTATAAGTTGAGCAACACTTTAGATATATTTTAAGCTTTGGTCATCATTCAGATATGGTTAAGTCTGAAAATTATAGCCTCGATTTTTCTACAATTAACGGTGCCTCCTCCAACGGGAATCCGTACTACCCCTCCGAATCATTATCCTGTGACAGAATAAGCGTAAAAGGAAAAAGCACTTGGAGCTTGCTAGGAAAATCTGAAGAAGGTAGAAAGAAAGTGAATATACTTAAGAACAGTTCTATGCTTATTTGTCCAATTTATACTTATAGTTTCATGTATGGTTAAGAAAGGTGAAGCTCTTGCCATTATTGGAGCTAGTGGGTCTGGTAAAAGCACTCTCCTAAACGTGATGTCGGGATGGGTTTCATCTAAGTTGAATGTTAAAGGAGAAATATTATATGACAATAAGCTGGTTGATATGAGCACCATTTGTGGATATGTTCAGCAAAGCGATATCTTCTTTTCCTTCCTTACTGTTAGAGAGCATCTCATTTATCAGGTAAATTTTTTCAATATATTTCATAAAAATTTAAATTTGACATACTGGCGTAATCTTATGTTTCTTTTCTACTTATTATATCTCAAAGGCTGTCTATTCATATTTTAAAATTGTACACCGTCAAAAAATTTGATACCACTAATTTAAAAAAATCCTTATTATAATCATTATGAATCTATTAAATTTTATTAATTATAGAAAAAAATAAAGTTGAAATATGTAAAAAAACCAAATTTTTTTAACAAACTTCAAGAAAATATTATTTTTTTGATAACCTTTATTATAAAATAGGAATCACCTAAAATCTAAATTCTCTGAGGCACTAGGAAGAGTATAGAACTAAGATACTGGATAAATGGAAAGGTTATTTCGACCTATCTCGATTCCCACTCACTTGCACTCTGGATTTGGGTAACAAATATTTTGTCTGCAATCGTGGCAAAATCTTGGGTGTGATGTATCTGACTGACATGAGTGTAGAACATATTTACTTCTAACAATAAGGCAGTTATATTAATTTGAGGCATATCTATGCTGGCTCAGTTTGGATCCCTCAGATAAAATCATGCCTACATATTTTACTCCAAAACTACTTCAACACAGGCTTTCAAATTAAATCTGTTCAAACCTGCTGTGTTACTCAAGTATTAATATTAACTGAAAAATATAAAACGAATTAGGTATCGAGTTATGTAATAGGCTTTAAGCCTTAGATAAGGTTTAAGTTAATCAACATAGAAAGAGACCTAAATTAATAATATATGTTGGGTATTCCATTCTGTACCTACGGTTTCATCCGAGATACAGTATTTCAATTTTATTTTTATAACAAACTACTGTTTTTGGTGATCATTTCAACCTCAGAATACTATTCAAAGGCCCTATTTTTATATTTAGACCAAATTTTCTGAAATCCCGTCAAATCATACAAACAATAAGCTTCTAGATTCTAATATAATTTATAATTTGTGAATTAAGAAAATAACTAATTTTGTGTAGACCGGCTGAAACAGTTCATATATAAGACCAAAAAGATTAATCTTATATTTCTTTTTTGAATTTTTTGAGGTTTACCAGCCCATAAACAAACCGTTCATTAATAATATTTATGTAAAATATATTTTCATTTCTGAGATAAGATATCTAATGACTATATATTTAGAGTGAAAAATCAAATAAAAAATTAACGTAACTATTTTTAAAACGAAACAATTCTACACATGCCACACACACCCCACACATAAATATATTTAAACTTTTGGACGTGACTACCGAAACTTCTGGTATCTTTTAATTATTTGTGAATAATTTTTTCTAATACTTTTCCGCTCCAACTCCATGGTGAAATTAGGGGTCCCGAAATCAAGGTATGTGCCTGTCTGGATCTTGTCAAAAACATATAAGAAAAGTAGTAACATCAAGAGAATATTTTTGTACCATGTTCTGGTGGGTGGACTCCCTAGAGGGTACACGAGAAACATTTCATTAAAATGAAAACTTTTAATGGGTCAAAAAATATTCAAAACTAACAATAATAATTTGTATCGGAACTGCCATGAAAAGTATACAAGTTTAATTTTATTTCTAGATTCAATTCATCTCTTAAACATGATTTAAATGAGGAGTAAAAGTTTAGGTTATGACATTTAAAGATGTTAAGTTTCAATAACAAAAATCACATGTTATTCACGAATCTCGATAAGAAATAAGATCAAATTTTTATGAATTATCCTAAATTATAGATTATATTTTTTAATTTTAGCATAATTAGTTTAATGCTTATTTTTGATGGGGTATGCGAGATTACCATTATGATAAACTAGTTTTTGTTTTTGAAATTTCAACAGAAGAGGTTATCTATGTCAATATAATCCTATTTGTAGAAACACTGGGCCACATCTAAAACTAATATGAACTATTTCTATTGAATTATATAAATTTTTCCAAGCATTTTGAGGTAATTTTTCCCTTTGATTATTATTATCTTTTTTTTTATTTTCAGGGGTGGTAACATGTTATTTTATTCAAGCCTTATATTTACGTCTTTTAACTCGTACACCTACCTGCAGCTTTAAAAGTAAATAACTATTTTGGTCATCATAAAATACGTATTCTATCTAATCACTAGGGTGACATATATACACGAATATGAGATGTATATATTAAGGATCAAACTTCTAGAAGTTGTGATTACCAATGAAATAGAGAAACAACAATAGATATAATGAAAGGATATATGTTCAACAATAATCTCTAACTTATATAAGCCCTTTATTAATCTTAAAATTCAAAAAAAATTATTCAACTAGTTGCATCAATCAATTTAGTTTGCTCTCTTATCGTTTCCAGAAACCAGAAGAAAAAGCATAAATTGTTTATGAAAAATATTTTGCAGCTAACTACTAAAGCCTGAAACGTGTCATAATATGATGTTATATGCAATTTTTCCGAAATAATAAGGACAGACGAACATCATTTTTAAATTGAGAGGTATAAGATTGAAAAAAAGAGGTATCGTATGTTCGTTCAGATATTAAACCTTAACGATACTAGATCGATTCCCAAAGGAACAAAAATGATTAAGGATTATTTATTAAAAAATAGCACTCTAATGTGAATAAGAAGAGTGAATATATAGAGACGATGTAGATGTCCGATGAAAGGCTTGGTGGGTAACGCGCATGCTAAGCTGGACAGAGGTCGTGGTTCAATCCTGGCTATGGGGGCCCTTTTCGTTACAGCACAAATATAGCGGTGTAATATTATTAGATAATTAACTAAATCTAATCTTCACTGTTTGTTTCAGTTTATTCTACGTACATTAAGATTTTGACTCGTTGCAGCACTGATACTTTGCCATGTATATGTTTCCATTGCAGATTGAAATTTTTGTTGCAGTTAAAAAATAAATCCTTTGACCCAGATCACAACAAAATGTAGAACCTTAAAAATATTCATAATTATATATTATCAAATTCCTCCGTTTTAGTTAGCAATGTTAAATGCTTTTATAAAGTAGAAGAATATAGTTTTAATTTTGTCTCACTCCGGAATAAAATTTGTACTGAAAGATCAGATTACAAAATTCAAGGGTCTCTAAAGGAAAGGTAACGTCTATCTGAGCTAAACATGTAGAAAATAGGCATTGTAGTAGACCAAAATTCATTACCCCATTTTAAGAAAAAAATTCATGTTTACACTCAAATGAAGAAAGTTAAGTTAGCATAGCCAAAGTAGAATTAGTTTTTGGAAAAACAGATATATAATTTATATATATATGAGTTTTCCTTGTATTGAGCAAAGAAACTAATAGTGAATATAAGTACATTTAGTTAGCCAGGTCCTTTTTTATATTACTGGTGTGATTTACCTTCAAAATCGAAACAAGCCAATCATTTATATTAAGCTAAACAACAAACTATTCAATATATATTCTCCAATCAATATGGATATCTTATTCATAAATCAAAGTTCATCTCTGAATATCTTTCTATCAAAAATGGGAAATATAAACCTTAAAAAGTCAATTATTTTTTGAGAGTCGACTGGTAGTGACAAATATTATTTTCTGTAAGAATACTGTTGATTATATTCTTATTCATACAAAAGTACGATAAGAAATTTACTGAAATGTTAACCCTAAGAATATTTATTTCACTATTAGGGTGATAAATATAATTTTTGCAGTAACTGTTGGCATCTACAGAAAATGTTTTTTGGAATATTAAAAGGGATAAAATGTGATTTTATGAAATTTTTATTATGTTTGTTTTTGTATCTATATCTAAGAAAAGTTTCAGTGATATCAAATATAAAGGTATTAGTGAAAAAATATTTTTCATGAAATTTTTATGCCTTCAAAGCATCCATAATGAATGAAACCTGATTTTGTCAAGCAATTTAAAATTCATACCATGTAAAAATAATTTAAAGGTATCATAATTTAAATTTTTTTTCCATTCATAAGTCTCAATTTCAGAAAATTAAGGATTTGGCGATTCATATCCTAAAAATTATCATAACGTTATGACTCTTGTTCTTTTCCAAGTTTTAAAGTTATATATGCACAAAAACTCGGATTATCGATCCGGATTTTTCTGGTTTAATCAACCTACCAATATACAGTTAATTAAATCAAATTTTTTTATGATCTAATATGTTTATAGGCCAAATTAAGACTTGGTTTCCCACATTCAGATAAGAGTAGATGTGATGTTGTAGACAAGCTGATTTCTAAATATGGGTTAGAGAATTGCAAGAATGGACAAATAGGAAGATATGCTGGAAGAAAAGGTGGCATATCTGGTGGTGAGAGGAAAAGGCTAAGTTTGGCAAGCGAGCTAATTTCTAGTCCAAAAATTCTTTTTGCAGATGAACCTACAACGGGTCTAGACTCTCTAAATGCGGAAATAATTATTGACTCCTTGATGGATTTAACAAAATCTGGATGTTTGGTAATCTATACCATTCATCAGCCATCCTCAGATTTGTTCGTAAAAATGGACAAGTTCAATTTGGGATTTATTTCCTAATTTAATCATAGGTTGTTGGTATTGTCACTTGGAAAAGGTGTATATTTTGGAGATGCCTTAAATGTAGTAAGCCGTTTTAAATCGTTCATTATGTATCACAAATTTGACAAAAATACTTAGGCTTGGGTATGAATGCCCTAATGATTGTAACCCTGCAGACTACGTCGTTCGTACGGTGGCTTTTGACCCTGATAATGCGAAATCATCCAAGAAACAGATCGAAGTAACAAGATATTTGTATAAATTTAATTTTACGAAGTTTTTCTACAAGAATTATATTGAAAGCATAGAACAACCAGATTATTCCGTGGTAAATATTCAATCGTTACTGCTTACCCATTATTATTAGAAAAAGTACCAGAAGAAAAATATAAACTTCTTTTTAAGGTATTTCTTTACAATTACTGTCATATTTCCGAAGTTTGGCACAGAAGAGATCTTACTTTGATGTTCTTAAAATTTTGATTGCAAGAAACTCTCTTAATGTTGTTCGGGATTATCCCCAATTCCTTATGCGTTTATGCCTGAACTTGGTAATAAACATGTAATAATTTATGTAAAACAGGTTTTTGCCCTGTTTATTGGAATCGCTTTTATCAGATTACCCTATGACGTTATGAAACTTATTCAAATGGCAGCATCCCTCTTCATGACATCAGGAAATTTTGTTATAAGTGTTGTTCTTAGCATTACATATGTATGACAAATCTCTCTATTGATTACACCTCACAGACATTTCCGCTACAACTTGATCTGTACTACAGGGAACATAAACGGAAGTTATATGGATCAAGTTCATTTTATATTGCGAATGTTGTAACAGATGTTTTTTACTTTCAAAAAGAGTAATTAATGATTTAGACACCAACATGGGTGATAATATCGATTCTATTTGTCCTAATAGAATACTTCATGGTAGGTAAAACATATTGATATTAATATAATAAATGTTATTTCAGGATACAGAAATGAAGCATGGGCTTTTTTTGCACATTTGGGAGTAATCCTACTTGATGCAATAGTTTCAGCAGCCTTTGGTAAGTTATTAGTTATTTTTTATAATATAATAGGATATATGATATCAATAATTGCAAGAGACGTTCGAATGGCAATAACTTCTGGTGGTCCCATTACAATCTTCCTAGTCCTAGTTGGTGGACATTTTATAAACTATTCATTTCTTCCTCCTTGGTTGGACTGGATCAGATTTCTTTCATGGGCGAAATTATCTTATGAAGCTCTTGGGAATATAAATATGCGTTACAGAGACGTCCGTACGACTAAATGCAAAACAAACTAAATATAAATTTTAGCTTGTGATAATCTATTCTGTACAATTTTTGGAGTTACATCAAAATTTTCAAAGTGGAACAATATGTCATGGATTATTGCAGTGCATCCAGTAATTTTATTAAATTCACTAAACCTATTTTAGAGATATCTTTGGGTTGACATTGGAGGATTGTTCTTGTTACTGGCTATGTTTCATATAGCAGCATACTGCGCTCTAGCAATCAAGACATCAATTCACGAAAAATAAATATACAAAAAAGTGTTATACTATACCATAACATATGTATAACTAATAATAATTAATTATTAGATATTAATTATCATTCTAAGTACATACACAATGAAAAAGGTTACCTCCAAAATATAATATATACTGTGTTACTATTTATGATTAATCTTGTTATATTAAAGTAATTTCTCGCAATGTACACCATACTGCATTACACTTCTCTAATATTAACCTGACCCATCTAAATTATACTATACTCGACGCTTTTAATAAAAATAATTTAAACCATGGCAGGAGACGAACGTAAAGTGATTCCAATTTTTAATGATTAATTTTAGGATATTTTTTAAAGATATTTTGATGTAGTTTTCCAAGTTTTATACCTTCGATGAAAAAAAATTTATATATAAATATTTTATCCTTAAACTAAAATTTCGATGGCACATAGTGTGCAGATATAGAGATTAACATATCAAAATCCCAGTTGTGAAATATGGAAGTTCTTTATTTTAAATTAATAATTGATCATTGTTAAAAACTGAATTTTTATTCAAAAATATTTTAATAATATTTATTTATTGGGATAAAGGGAATAAAAAATTTGCAATGGATATGAGAAAACCGAGCACCAAAAAAGTATAATAATGAAAAAATATATGAAACTAGGGCAAGGGATTTAAGAAGAATCATTTCCCCTAAAATATGTGAATAGAAACATAGATCTTGAGGAAACAGACTAATAACATTAATCACAAAATGTGGGCAACATTTGATGTTGGTAAGAAATATTTCTCGGACAATCCTGAACAAAGAGTTAGAATAAATGTTCGTCACACAATCATTTAAAGGTGATTGAAAAAATGCAATTTTCTGGAGTCTAACAGTGTTAAAACTCAAAAAGGGAAAAAGCCATCAGGAGAACTGTATGACATTTACGATCATATCTAAACGAAAGATAAATTTATACATATACACAGTGCATATATTAGTGAAGATGACAGAACATGGCGATAAGTATAATCGAATGTGTGTTTATGAGCCAATAAGTTTATATGTAACTGTGGTGCATATGCGCCACGAGGAGAAAAAAAACGATTAAACAGCACGGCAGAGTAGATTATTATTACCTGACTACGTTCGAATAGATTTATTTTCTCATTTATATACATTTAAATATGAATCGGAGTGTCGTTCCAGATAAATTGCGTCCCATAAAACACGCAGGGGATGCAGAGGACAGGCAAACGAACACAGGGACTAAATCCCTGTTCACTTGTCACTCCCTCAGTTTCAAATACCCCAGAGGGTACCTCAGTAACATAAAGCAGAATAAATGTTAATAATAAAACAAAGCTTATATTCTTAGATGACTGATTGTTCCCGGCTTTACGTAATAAATTTCGAAGGTCAATGATTGCTCGTTCTCTATTTTTTATAGTATGAAATTTTTGACTCTGAGATCCACGGTTATTGAGCAAACACTTATGATTAACAACAGTCATAGTCCCTTGCATTTCAACTGACATCAGTTAATTTATATCTGTTCTCGATATCGAAATTTTTTATATATTCTTATGCTTTTCTATGGAACTATTGAGGTGAGTGGAAATAATTTATGGCAGGTGTATGTCCAACCAGTGGCAAAGACGGATAACGAGAGTTGTTCATTTATATCTGTAAAAACATTAATAATAATGGTGGTAACATGTTTATGTTGTACAAAAAACTACTTCTCGCCAACCGCCTCCCAGAAGCTTCGAGGTTTGGATTGGAACGAATAACTAACAACTTTCATTTCACTTGTTTTCAATATTAGAATCCAGTAAGTCTTAGTTCAAATATTGAAAACAAAAACTTAATACAATAGTATGACACATTATTATCGCAAGCCAATATTTATATAAATGTAAATACAGATATATTACAGAAATTTTTATGCTGTTTAATATTTTTGGGTGGAAAAATGTTTATACTTGTAATAAATAAAGTATTATTTCACCATTCTTCTGTAGATATGATGGATTTACACCCATTCTAGTTTCAATTTTCCCAGGATACGTTAATTTTTTAAAATTATGGGTTAAATTTGTCCTCACTTAAGATATAATATAAGAACGAATGGTTATTAAAGGATAAATGATCTTATTAAACTGATACAAATGATTATTTGTTATCTTAAAAAGTAGTCGATAAAA
>LDMZ01040982.1:0-12068 GCA_001455285.1 Sphaeromyxa zaharoni
ATTCTTCTGCCGTAGGAAAAATTTTATATCATCTTTTGACATCCCGGGTCTCGCTGAGGAAAGAAGGGCACCAAGACGACGAAAGTATGATACAAGATTCTCCTGTGACCTTCTTTTCGAGGATAAATAGGAGTTAAAAAGAACTTCTGGACTTCTAAACTTGTCGTAGTACATAAAAACAACCTTCTTGGCTTCTTCCAATTGCTTAGATACATCACGTGGCTTCTTGGTCAGAATCTCCGACCTGAGATCAACAGGACATGGCAATAACAAATTAGCATACGTCTGTTCTGCAGACCAGGCATAGCCACCCCCCGAAGCTCCAAGGTCTCCACTTGGTTTCTTATATCAGAATCTGTCAAAAATTCCTTCATCATTTTCTTTTCTACTCCTGGTACCAAATATAGCAAGAATAACTCTTGACTAAGCACGAGCTAAAAGCTAATCTCATCCCGCCTGTTGCAGCCTAATACTAATAATATAAGTAAATATGTTACACATCCATTCGAAGAATGAATGAATCCCTTAAGACATGACCCTTAAAGCGTCCAAACTCACACGGCTCCGCTGCTTTTATTAATCTCAAGGCAAAACCTTTAATAGACTCGTTTTCTTCTTGACAAACGAGCCCAAATTTATACCTCTGCAAATCACAAAAGTTTTCGGGGTAAAATGAACTTTAAACAAATTCTCGACCTCTTTAAAGGGCAATTTTTTAAAATCTACTTCTCCAACTAGGGTTTTAAGAGTACTATATGTCTTCGGCCCCATAGTGCCAATAAGTATCCGAGTCCATTTTCCTTTCTCCAAGTTATTCACCGTAGCCCAATTAGAGAATATTTCGACATATTCCGTCCTGGAACCACTATCTACATTGAATTCCTCGATTTGTCCAATCATCCGAAGTCGCCAACTGCTGTGTATGGAAACACGTGAACTCCTCTAACTACCTACGCATGTCTATGACTACGGTCTACAGTAATTAAGATTATCTAAATATTCTTGTGACTTTTTTCCGGTTACAATAATATCATCAAGGTAACATGCTACTCCTTCTAGACCAACAAATAAACTATCCATATACGTTTGAAACACTGTTGGGCACAAGATATAACAAATGGCATCCGTTTATATTGAAAAAAACCTTTGTGTGCCGTTATACATAAATATTTTCACGGTGATTCTTTTACCTGTATCTGTAAGTAGGCATTTTTTGATCAATTACAGAGTATCGTTCTCCATCTTTAAGTTTATTAATTATTTCATCAAACGTAGGATATTTAAATTATCTGATTTTAGATGTTTATTTATGGAAGCCTTGAAGTCAGCACATATACGTACTCCCCCATTTTTCTTTATCTGTATTACAACAGGAGACGCCCATGTAATATCGACCTTGAGAGGATCGATTGGTTCAAGAATATCATTTTCTACCACTCTATCCAGTTCCTGCTCAACTCTATCTATTATCGCAAATGGCACCTTCTGTGGTTTACAATAGATTGGTTTTACATCTGAAGGTACGTTAACCGAAAACCTAAACCCTTTGATTAAGCCTACATTTCCTGAAAGTAAATTTTCATATTTAGACAAAATCTCATCAACATTTTATAAATTTTTTACGTTAAGGCTGTTAGAGGCATCCATTGATATATTGACTTTTAAAATTTTCATCCAGTCGAGTCCTAGCAATGGAGCATCATTTCGAACTTTTATATAGATTGGTGACTTAAAATTTTGATTTTTGTGACGAACAAGAACAGTTAACTGTCCAAGTGTTGGGATTATAGATCTCATGTATCAACAAAGAGGCTGGCAACGCTTTAATTTTGTCGTGCCAGGGCTTTTCCATACTTCTTTGCCAATACACCAAACTCCCACACCCGAATCGATATTTATTTTAATGGGTATATTTTGGATATAGACAGTCTCGAAGAATGCTTGTTTTATGTTAAAAAGTGGTAATTTAGGAATAGTTTTTACCACGCGAATGTATAAATTATCAATATCACCAATCAATCTAGTATTCGCGTTAGTTTTAACTAAATCAATTCTTCTCTGTTCGTGTTGAGGTTCAATATATACTCCCGGTTTTCTTAAACATACTTTCGAAAAATGTCCTTTTCTTTTACAAAAGAAACATTCTACCTGTAATGCTGGACATTAAAAACGGTCAGCATGTCTTTTCCGTCCACAGGAAAACAATGAATACTTTGGACTAAAATTGTATTCTTCTCAGTAGCACTCTGATTAAAACTTTTCTTCATTACATTAAAGACTTGGCTTGATTTTTCAAGGTTCCTCTCCCTGCATTTATCCATGACCAGTGCTAACTGCTCAATCTCTCGTAACGTCATGCCAGACTTACAAACGTTTGCTAATTGTTCATATGCTCGTTCATCTGATATTCCCATAATGAATTGGTCTCTGACTCTATCATCATGATTGTGAAATTTGCACGCTGCCGCGTGCTTCTTTAAAACCAGTAAAAACGCTTCAAACGTTTCTTCCGGCAACTGTTTACGATTCTGGAATTCTTGACGTCAAATTATAACGTGGATTGCAGGTTCAAAATACCGATCAAGGTAATCTATCATATCCGTAAACAGGACATCTCCAAACTCTTCGGACTGAAGTTTATCTCGGCCCCAGAGTGGTGTAAGAACAACAGAGATTTTTGAGAATCCGTTATTTCACCAAGCCTAAAAAATCGTAATGCTCTATTAAACCTTGATAAATAAGTACTAAACGTTTACTTTCCTGCTATAAATTCCTCGAATTAAAATTTGAAATATTTGTTTCTGTTTTTACCATATCCCAAAAGAACCCACCATGTCGCCAATATAAGGTCTACAGTCACCAGCCACAGGGCGCATGTCTAGTATATATAATTATGCTACAATTAGTAGTAATATTCGAAAGTGCTTATTTTATCGAATCAAATGATAACGTACGTATCGGATTCAAATCCCATTGTGTAATACACAGGTTCGTAGTAAAAAGATCTGTCTACCCGGCTTCCCGCCCGCCTCTAATACTAATTAATCGTTACATCCCTCCCTATCAACGGAAGATCAATCACAAAGTCCTTGAGCCTAGAAGGTAACTTTCTTTCACGCCTTCCAACATTTTTTAACTGGAATCAGCCCCCATTTCCAAATCTCGTTCCTCTGGCAATTGTGCTAGGAATATTTCAAAATCTCTAGAACCATTTAATTCTTCAGAGGTTGATTGATCCAACATATAATTTTTCCGTGTTTTCTCTTTATTTAAAGGGCCCTGTCTAATTCCTACTTTTTTGTACGATTAAAGTGTATTCGTGACTTTTTTCCATTTATTGTTGTTAACAATGTAGGGTAAGAGATCTCATCTACGATATATGGGCCTCTCCATAATTTAGACAACTTATTAGTTTCACCATTTTGATCTAACGGAAAATAAACATAGATAGCTTCACCAACGTTGATATTTTGTGTTTTTTTCTTTCGGTTATAGTAACCGGACTGGCGCTGATGAGCCACATGCTGCTTATCCTTAATATCATTAAGCATTTTAAAAATTTCTTGATTCTGTAGGTTTCTTTAAGATTTTCTTCAAAATTAAAACAGTCAAGAGGAAAATATGGTTCTCGTTTAAACATAACTTTAAATGGCATTTCCATAATAGAGCTCTGAATTGACGTATAGTAAGAAAAGATTAAGTTCGGCAGATGTTCATCCCATTCATCATTTCCTTCACAGGATTTGCTCAACATGTTTACAATGGTTATGTTTAATCTTTCGACTAACCCATTTGACTAAGGATGATATGGCAAGGTTCTTGTTTTGATGATTCCAAGTAAAGCACAAAAATTTCTAAAGAAATGTGAATCAAAATTTGTTCCTTGGTCAGTGTGCATGTAACAAGGAATGCCGTATTTGCAAGCAAATTTCTCTAAAAATTCCTTTGCAACGGTTTTCGAATCAATTTTAGGTAACGCTATTGCATCTGCAAACTTTGAAAAATAATCAATTTTAACCAGGATGAATCGATTTCCATTTTTTGTTGACTTAAATGGACCAACAATATCTAACGCAACACGTTCCATAGTAAAATCTGATTTAAGTTGCATCATTGGTTCCATTGAGCAAGGAGAAGGTGGATTCCTGGCACAGCATTCATGACACGAGTTACAGTACTCTTTGATATCTTTCCTCATTTTTGGCCAGTATACGTTCCTAATGAGAGATGAGACAGTGTTAGCGATTCCCATGTGACCTCTGTTATCATGTCCTAGCTTTAAAACAGTATTGACTAAAATTTTTGGAACCAAAAAGCGAAGATATTTAATTGTTCCTTTTTCAAACTTCCTGAAAAGTATTCCGTCTTTCATAACTATGCGCTTTTTTGCTTACATAGTATTTTTAATAATTGACATTTGTGTTCTGAACAATCAAGTGAAATTTTACCAAAGTAGTCTCGCAAAAAACAGGAAATAACCGCATCTTCTTGTTGAAATTTTTCTAGATCTTTCCTAGAGTACCCCAACCCAATGGCAGAATTTTGAAAAAAGACCTCATCCGTTAGAGAGCAAACTTTTTACCATGATAAAGTATCAGCATTTTGATGTCGTCTTCCAGGCCTGTAATCAAATAAGAAATCAAATTCGGACAAAAAATCTAGCTACGTTGCTAGCTGCCCTCCTACCTCAGCATTTGAGTTCATCGAAGTCAGTGGACAGTGATCGGTCCTTAAAGTGAATTTAGCACCAATTAAGTACGGCTTAAACTTTTTCAGAGCCCATACAATTCCCAAAAGTTCCCCTCGAATTACTGAATAACGTTTTTCAGCTTTTGAAAGGACCCTACTAGCATACTGCACCACATTTTCGTTACCTTTATCGTCACGTTGTGACAGGACAGCGTCCAATGCCTCATCACTCGCGTCCGTATCCATGACAAAGTTCATTTTAGTATTGGGATATCCCAGTACCGGCGGAGAAGTGAGTTTATGCTTAAGATGTGAAAAGCAGCACTCATGCTGTTGAGTTCAAAGGAATTTAGTGCCTTTTTTTGCAATTTTCTTAGAGGGGCCTCGAGTTCAGCGAAATTTGGAATAAACTGGCGATAATACGAACAAAATCCTATAAATCGTTGTAACACTTTTAAGTTACTGGATGCAAGCCAGTTTTTAACAACAGATACTTTCTCCTCTTCAGTCTTTATTCCGTCCTCCCCAACAACAAAACCCAAGTATTTGATTTTTCGTTTGAAAAAGGAGCATTTTTGGAGCTTTACTTTTAATCCCGCCCTGGAAAGTAAGTTGAAGGTTTCTTTGATTGCCTTTATATGTTCTTGCTCATTTTCGCTAAAAATTACAACATCGTCCAAATAGACTAATAGTTTATTTCTCAGTAGTGGTTGTAATATATGCTCCATATATCTCTGAAAGGTGGCTGGCTCGTTTTTTAATCCAAAAGGCATTACTATGAATTCGAAAAAACCTAAAGGAGTAGTAAAAGCAGTTTTTTCTCGGTCAAATTCCTTAACTGGAATCTGCCAGTACCCACTAGCTAAGTCCAAGGTAGAAAACCATTTGGACCCATGTAACAAATTCAGCGTATCTTCAATGCGTGGTATTGGGCAGGCATCAGTTATGGTAACGTTGTTTAATTTTCTATAATCAATACAGAGTCTCAATTCCCCAGACCTTTACGGAACAAGTACAATTGGTGAAGCCAAAGGTGATTTCGATTTTCTGATGATATTTCTGGATAGTAGATCGTTAAGTAAATGTACCAATTTATCGAACAAATGCAATGGAACTGTTCGAAAGTGCTGTTTAATGGGAGACATAGTCGACGTTTTAATGGAGTGCTCAATATCAGAACATCTGCCAATGTCAAGTTCATTAAGTGCAAATTGTTTTTTATAATCATTCAAAAAATTTAAAAACGCGGTTTTAGCATTAGAGGGTATTTTAAAATCATAAGATAATCGAGTATAATTAGTTTCTAAGTTGTTCTCTGGATTAATTGAATTCAAGAGTTTTTCATTCCGGTTTATTGCCATAATCCTATGATCCATTATTTCTAAAATGTTTTTATTAAAGTTCAATTTAACGTAAAATTTATGTAAAAAGTCTGTTCCCAAAACCACTGGAAACAATAAATTCTTTGAAACGCAAAATCTAAAAGAAAAAAATCATGTTTCCGATACTTAATTCAACAACAGAGTGTCCGATAAACTCACATTCCGACCCATCGGCAAGCGTAATTTTAATAGTTTTATCATATATTAATTTGTGATTTTGAGGGGATCAAATCATACCGTACCACAGATACTGAAGATCCAGAATATACAAGTGTCTGTACTGATTTATCGAAAGCCCTGCTCTTCACAACAAACGGTCCCTTATTAACATCATCATCATGTTTTTGCCAATTTCGCTGTATTCTATTCTGTTGCGATCCTCTTGAATCGACTACAGTGGATCTGCAATGTTTTGCAATGTCCCCAGCTCTCCCACAACGATGACAGGTCCGATTATCTCTAATTGTCAAATCTTAGAGTAATTTTTCCAGTTCTACGATCCGAGAGGATAAATCTTGAAAGGTTCCCTGATCGTAATTTTTCGTCCGACTTGATGCGCACATTATTAGATCTTCTAAATTAGACTCTAACGATTCTTCAATAGACTGGATTTTTACTGCAGCTTCTAGTGCTGCTTGTAGTGTTTCAAATTTGCCCTTAAGCAGCTCTCTTTTGGGACTATCCCATGTATAAAGAGTGACATCAACAGCTTCTCATTGCCATCTTGAAAACCACTTGCGTGCAGCTTTAGTAACTCTCCCGCAAAATCTTGGAGTGTCTCAATAGGATTCTGTCTTCGTTCTAGTAATAGGTTCTGCGCCGCTGGTTCCGACATTTTCTTATCAAATCGTCCCAATAGGTAAGAAACCAGTTCCTCATAACTTCTTTCTGCTACTTTGTTTAGGCAGATTTCTTCAAAAATAACATGATCCAGGCATAATTGCAGGACATCCCTCTTCTCACCATCTCCAATTTTTTCAACCTTCGCCAGAAGTTCAAATTTTCTTATCCAAGGGAGAAAATCACTTTTTCCATTAAAAGGTTGGATTCCACGGGAGAAAAATGTCGACTGCGTCATTGTAATACACAGGTTCGTAATAAAAAGATCTATATATACCCGGCTTACCGCCCGCCACTAAAACTAGCTAACCGTTACACACTGACACCCATTTTTCAAGAGATCATATCAAGGAGATGCTAGTATGGCATAATTCATAATGAACCTTTCGTAATACTTCATTGGGCTGAGGAGAGATCTCAATTCGTCAATATTATTTGACATCCCACAATTTAGAACGGCCTTAATTATTGATTGATCAGGTTTAATACTATTATTTGATACAGCATCATAACATACATTGTAAAAGGCATCGCCGGGTGATGTCGGTTCGAACGTGCCACGTAATTGGTGTTAGCATCAAAATTATTAAATGAAAACACAGACGTTAAAGAAGGGCTCTTCAATTTGAACCTTATTGCAGTGGTCAACGATAGGAGTCATGAAACACAGGCTATACTTATTCCGGCTTTTCATAGTGACGACGCTATAGAAGATCGTAAAAATTCTCCTTTTATGGATGACGCTTCATCAAAAAAGAAATCTGATTAGTTGAAAGAACTTTTGAAAACGCTGAAAATATATCCAGAGAATTTCTATAATTAATATGATAAATTCCAAAACACGACACTTCTCCCTGCGGAGATACAAAAAAGTTTTCAAATAAGATGCTAAAGTTACTTCGGAAGAGCAGGCCACTAATCAATGTCTCGGATATTCATTTCATTGGGAATAGCATGGGTTTGAGTTCTCTCCCTTACAAAATCGCATTTCAGTTATCCTTACTTGATTGTAGTGATCTTGGAAAGTTGATGGCAAAGGCTAATCAACAGCTTTCAAGAAAACAAACGAAGAATTCGATATTTTAATCGTGGGTAAGTCGGACATATATGCATCAATACTTGTTCCAGTACTATTCAAAATATCTGTTCTTTATCGACAAAAGAAAACGATATACGTCGACCAAATTGAAAACATAATTTCTATGATGTCTATTAAATCGGATGATTTACAGAGCCATCATACGTCTAAAAATTCCTTCAACGCTAACGGAAAAAATGGGCTAGAATACGAGAAATGCGGTCTTAAAAGACAGTCCATGGAAAACTGTCGAGGGTCAGTTGTGTGCAGGAAGTGTGGAGAAAGATGATACATTGAGATTTTAGGTAAATCTAAAGTTTTATTAAATCCTTATTATAAATTGAAATATTCTTTGTCGTGTTTTTCTGATCACATCAAACTTTCTATTATTAATGTTTATTTTAAAGAAAAAATTTAGTCCTCAAAGCACTCATTGACACTGTATCATGCTTATCATTAACAAACACGAACCTTTTCCATGGTTTTACTCTAAGAAAAACTAATATATCCCTTTCTCGGTTAATAGTAACTCTGTTACATTATCCGTTTAATTGAAGTGGGGGAATATTTATATAGTCCAGTTTATATATGACAGATGTTCACATTACAGAACGAATCCCCTTTGTTATGATCATGGGGACAGACCTTTTAAAAAATACCATTTCACAATAAACCTTAATCAAGCCGATATTCATGTAAAAAAATATACATGTTGACTTTTTCAAAATACTTATAATATTGAGAGTGAATTTGAAGTAAAGTTTAAACACCTTCTAAAACAAACTTTCTATGACTTTCAGAGTCTTTTTTCTGATTTGTGAAGTATCCTTGGGTTTAAAAATATTGATTATCACAAAATTGATACTGGAGACCCCAAGCCTGTAGCCTGTAAATCATACAGAGTGACCGTTTAATCAAAAGTAGATATGCAGATAGAACAAGATAAAATGCTCAAAAATGGTATTATTTGCCCATGTAACAGTCTTTGGTCATCTCCTTCACTATTAGTACAAAAAAGATGGATCACATCGATTTTGTGTTGATTATCGCCATTTGAATGATGTGAAAACTAAAGATTAATATCAACTGCCACCTATGGGTGAAAGTTCTGATAGATTATATGAATCAAAATTTTTAGCTGTACTTGACTTGCAAAGTGGATGCAGGCAGTGCAGTACTGAAGAAGCTACGTAAGAAAATACTGAGTTTATACCATGGAGTAAAGCAGGACTATTCTTGTTCAATGTTACGCATTTTTACTATATAATGCTTCTTCTACGTTTCAACTGCTATTGGATAAATTGTTAGTAGGATTGGCTTATTGCACTCCTTATATTGATGACATCCTGATATTTTTTCGGACAGCTGAAGAACACCTAGAACATTTGAAACAAGTAATAAAAATTATCATGAATTTATGGCTTACATTAAACAACTCGAAATTAAAACTTTTTATGACGAATTTGATTGACATGATATGGTTATTAATGGTAAGGTATTTCGTCCCTCTGATGTTAACATAACTTCCATTGTTCAGTGCCTTGTGCCAAACAGCGATTTACAACTCCACTTATTTTTGGGATCCTGCAACTATTTTTATCGTTACATAAAAGGACTTGCATATATCTCGTATTTATTATACGAACTCACCAAAAAGGATTCACCATGGTACTGATTGAGCCAATGTCAGGAGGCGTTAGAATAACTAAATATTAAATTAAGAAACATTTTTGTTATGCATCATCCTAGCAAGGAAAAAACCATATTGGCATGTGGCACTTCTGATGTAGGTATTAGTGTCGGTTTTACACAAAAACATTATGACTGCGAAATGCCGAATTGGTTTGCAAGCCATATAACCTCACCCCAGACAAAAAATTATTCGGTGATTAATCGTGAGTGTTTGGCATTAGTTAGGGCTGTAACAAAGTTTACTCACTATTTGTATGGTAAAAAGTTTAATCTAGTGACAGATCATAATCTACTAACCTGACTTCGAAAAATGAGAGATCCCATAGGACGCAAATCTCAATGGCTCATTAAATCAGAAAACTTCAATCTCGATATTAAATATAACCAGGCAAAGAAAAAATAGTTACACACTTAATGTTTGGATTTAGTTGTTGGACTATGCTCTCATCATCCCAAGATATGCATGAAGAACAGTTAAAGGACCAATTCAATTTTGCATTAAACACACCGGGAATAATACTCAACCTGACTTATCAGAAGGGCCTTCTTCAATAAAAAAATTATGGAAGGTTCAATCAAAATTAATTATTATTAACCTTGTCTTATTCCATCCGAACTGAAGAGGTCATCGTCCTGTACCCTCATTAAATCTTCAAAAGGGCATATTTAAAGAAGCACAAAATGACTATTTAGGTGAATTTGGTCATAACAAAACCTTAGAATGCAATAGCCAAAGATATTGCAGGCTATATATAGGAAATGCTATAAAAAATTTGATTTACGAACGCCGTGTGTGTGTAACCATTAAAACAAAGAATTATACTACGAAATGTAAGCTTTTACCCCTTTAATGTAAGAAAAGGTTTGATTTCTGGGAAGTTGAATTTACTGGATCGATTTCTATCAAAAAACGGAAATCGGTTTATCATTATTGTTGTCGAACATTGAACTAAATGGGTGAAGGTCATCCCAATAGAAAATCAAACTGCAGAAACCACAGCTAATCCACTGTTAAATCGTGTCGCACCTTGATTTGAAATCCCACCTTGAATATTCGGATCAAGGATCCCACTTCGAGTTAAAATTATTTCAAGGCTTATGTAAATTATTGAAAATAAAAGGTCTAGAACAAAAACGTACCACCCAGCTGGCGCTGATCCGGCTGAAAGGACGAAAAAAACTATTAAACAGATATTTAATCATTATGTTGATGAGTACCTGCCAGATTTGGACGATTACATTTACTTGGCACTATTCGAAATAAGAGCGGCAATAATTTGTTCTACATGACACAGTCCAGCAGAACCTTTTTATTTTCAAAACATAACCATTTCTGCAGATTTTAAAGTCCTTAAAGAAGAAAGTAGCAAAAACAATTATCACGTTACGGTTGAAAAAATAAAAAAAGATTAGAGGCAGCACATCAGAGTCTTAATCAAGTATCAAATAAAGATAAATCTTATGAAATCGACTATAATAAAAAACTACATGAAATGTAATAAGAAATCGATGATATAGTTCTAACTAAGTATTGCACTAATGTAGCCTAGAGCCGCGTTTTGTTTCCCCATACAGAATCATATTAGTCAAATATCCAAACTTTGTCATTCAATCAACTTCGTTTCCATTTTAGGCTAAAAAAGTTCGTAAAAATCAATTGTACAAATATAAGGTCCCTCCGATGTATCCAACGCCCGAAATTTACACTAATCAGGAACTCAACCACAGACTTATCCTAATGAAGAATTAAGAAGATCTTGCTGCACCAGTTAACCAGATCAATATAGTATTAAAATAATTTAAAACAAACATAGCAGAGTCATATTTTAATACATTTTATGTTCGGTCATCGTAGGGCCAGGTGGGCTCGAATGTTTGAAAATGACCTTTACATCTACATTTTTTCACAGCATTCCAGTTATCTTCAAAGATTTTATAGCCATTTCAATTGACGTTAATCCGGCTGGACACTGTGTTGCATTGAGCATACTTTCACATCCATGTTTTGTATCCCCATTTGAAATGTAATGGCGCTTGCCTCCGCAATAAACTCTAGCGTTTGCAATTTATTAGAAATTTCTTTAAGGTATTATCTATTAGAGATTTATATTGATGGCATTAAATGCGGATAAGGTGAAAATGACCTTGCTAGGGATAAAGGAGATCATAGTTTGTTCTTCAAGTGTGATAGCCTCATTGATGAGCAATTCATATACTTTCGACTTATTATCAACTTTCCATTATATTACTCTTGAGAATTTTGGAAGTCTTTGATTTGAATTAAACTTGTCAGTATTGATATATCTCCTACAAATAAAGAATTACTAAAAATACACGCGCTTTGTCGTCGGGGACCGACGACCCTAACTACTCTAATCTGTATTTAC
>LDMZ01040988.1:0-18679 GCA_001455285.1 Sphaeromyxa zaharoni
TAAACATATATAACAGTTTTTATAAAATATTTTTATGCCATAAATAGCTAAAACCGATTTTCAGATTCTTCTAGTGTGTTTCAGATCCGAATAGGGTCTATAGGAAGAGAAAAGTTTAAAAAATGCTGATATACGTATTATGTAAAGAATATTTCATACATATAAATTGTATTTTTCTTATAAATTACAGATAAATCCGTTTCAGTCGGATCAATTGCAGCTGGTGGACGTTACGATAATCTAATTGGGATGTTTTCTAAAAGCCGATTGGTTTGGTTTGCATAGTATTTATTATTACAAAAAGATTCCTGCTGTTGGGATTAGTATTGGTGTTGAAAGAATTATGGCAATTATTGATAAAGAAAACGATGTAATAATTAGAATTTATCTTGATTTCTTTTTTTAGGATTCAAAAAAGAAAATAAAAACACAAAAAACTAAGGTATTAGTTGCCTCTCCGCAACCAGGCTTGATAATAGAAAGACTTAAAATTTTAAACAATTTGTGGAAGGCTGATATTCCCGTATTTTTATGTTTCCATCTATTAAAAATTTGATAGGCTGAGACTATTTATAAAGACAAAGTCAAACTCCTCAATCAGTTCCAATTTTGTGAAGACCAAATGATTCCTCTGTGCATCATTATTGGTTCAAGTGAGGTATCAAACGGAACTGCGATTGTTAGAGATATACTCTCACGAGTAGAGGTTAATTTTTATTTTACTATGTTGAAAATGTAGGAAATCGTTCCCCAATCAGATCTTCTTAATAAAATACTTGCAAAATTAAATAATTATAATTTAGAACAAAGCTAGTTTTTATACATTAAACCTTATTTATGTTACAGGAAGGTATAATAGATTCTTGGTTTAAAAAATGGACCTTTGCAAAAATTTTTATTTTGAATAGTTTTTAAGACAATAATTGGTTTAAAATAAATTTTTACTTAGATATATGTATGTAATAGCTTCGAGAAGGTTAAGTGAGGCTTGAAGTAAGTAATCTATTAAAGAACTAGCTGACTACATGCGACTGTTTATAAATCAATCTTTTATTTTTATGTTTTGTTTTTTTAGATTTGATAAACTTTCCTCTTATTTCTAAAGTATATAAAGAAAACGTTCCAACATCTTTAAGTATGAAAAGATTTTTAAAAAACATAATATTCGTATCTGACACCGAACAGCTAATAACTAAATGCATTTACTGTGATATGTACGTTAACCAAATAGTAAAACCTAAAAATAATTATCGTTCTATACTGCTAACTTTTCATATATATTATTTTATCAACTCTAATAGTTTGAATAAGCTAAACAGTGGCGTATAGATCGTATCTCTAATAAAATTTCACAAGCTTGAAATTATCGTTTTGTGGAATTAACACCATGTATTTTTATTAATTTATCATCCTTTTAAGCGCCCTTGTACATATTAAATTACAGCTTCGATTTTCTAACCTTAAAATACCATTTGAATTTCTGTGTTAACGTCTGCAATATGGAATCAATACCTTAATAAAAATACTATTTTTTCAAATTCTTAATATCAGTGTTCGATCTTTACTCACTGCTATTTCTATATTAGAATAATATAAAGATTTAGAGCTTCTTTTTTTCGAAGTTTAAAAATGCTATGAAAGATAAACGAAGGCAAAAAAATCAGAGTTCTTTTGTTTTTAAAACATAGTTTTACAATGTTTTAATAATTTTACTTGAGAAGCCAATTAAAAAAATTCGGTGTATTTTCCAGTAAACCGACCAGTTTCATTGATTTCTTTTATTTCTAAATAATCTCATTAATTTTGGTTTTATATATATTATCGATAACTGTTAGGTAAGTCGTGTAGTCTTTAAGGCCAAATTATTCTACTTTTGCGTAATATGTACACAACCTGCTAAATATAAACTACAAATGAGAATTATTGTTCTGTACATAAGGGTATTTAAATCCTTTTATGCCTCCACTTGATATAAAATCGTATTATTTTACGAAATTTTCTATTACATTTTCTCTGATTTAAATGTTTTAATGTCCTTCCCTGAATATAAAAGAGGTTTAAATTTGAATCATGCATATCCGAAGGACGTATTTTATGTATCTGATCCACTACTATTCATGTACCATATACATTCCTGTAAATCAGCCTGCTTTGTAACCAAAGTTCAAATAACATTTAATAATATCCCAATCTGAATTCAAAAAAATAAATTTTCAAATCATGTGACAAACCATGAACTAAATTGATTTACCGTGGGTTCCTGATTACCTGTCTACATGCTAATATTATAACTTAATGTGTTTATTATATCCTAGTAAGATATCTTGAAACATTTTAGCAGTAATTTCTAAATATTTGGGGCCATTTCTTATTAGCTAGTTCTTATAATCCTAAGCGCAGGTATGCTACCCCGTTTGAAGTTATCCACAGCCTTTTTTTAAATTATTTATGTACCCATACTCTGACAACATAGCTACGCTAATACTACATGTTTGAAATTTTTGTTTATGATATCAACAAATAATCTGAATTTTAGAGAACCCTGGCATATCTGTTAACATATCTTAGAAAAATGCTCTATTTACATGTAAATTGCCTTATTTTATCCGAAAATGAAAAATCAGATTTATCTTTTAGTGTGACCTAGTAACCTAATCGTTTTGAAACTTATAAAAAATACTTTTCTATATATGATAGGTAACTAAGCTAATCAACTTTAAACATTTTTAACTTTAGAATAACGATAAAAGTCTCGGATGTAAATAATTTTATCATAAATAAATCGAAAACATATTAGTACAGTATATTTTTAATACATGTATCAAAACAATTTTCACCTAAGTACTCTATTTTAGTGTAATTACCATAATAGTAAAATATAGAATTTTTCATAGATAATCTCACTCCCAAACCTTTTCCTTTTATCAATATTTTAAATTTTAAATATCTAAAACCCTTTATTAGTAAAATATCGTAATGAGCTTCTACTGCCTATTCACAGAAGACATAAATTACATTCCAAGAAATGTGTGAGCCTTGATTTCATCTGCAATTTGTTCTAGGTAAAGGCAGTAACTTTTACAAGACTATGATGGTAAATGATAAATATATTTTTTTATTACTTTTTTAGTATAATTTTGGTTTTTTTAAAGCAAATTTTCAGATTTAAAGCAATTATTCTTAAGATGAAGAAATATATCCCCCTTGTTGCAAACGATAACAATTTTTATATAAAGTGATTTCAATTTTGATAAGGCTACAAAAACCCAAATTTACAATATATCAATTACTTGTTAAGTTTTATCTAAAAAAATATGCTACTAGGTACAGATAATAAATTAAGGCACTGCTTCAAATTATTTTTGGTAATTTTAGCATTATTACGAAAAAATTAAAATTAACTACTTAATAAACTCCCTTTCATTCATAAGGCTATAATTTTTATTTGAAACAAAAAAAATAGAAGTATAAAGAGTAACAAATGTTGAAACCTGAAACTGATTTTCTTTACCATGAAGACGGTTTTTTATTGGTTTCTATTACTTAAATTTTTTGATTTACATAAAACTGGAAATAAAAAAAATTATTGATTTACAGTTCTAATATATTATATTTCAATTTTCTTTGAACCGAAATATTGCTGTTTTGTTTTTAGAATTATTTTTTGTTATAAAAGTTGGAATTACCATAGGATGGGCAATTACTTGGTTATAAAGTATGATATAATGACTATCTTTGTTGATCTTCTATTATATGTATTTGAAATAAAAATAATTTCAGTGTATATCTTAAACTTTAATCTGAAGAGATACTTCAGAATGGCAAAGAGTGAATCGATGTGATATTTTGGAAAGAATTTAAAACATTATAATAAATTTTCACATAAATTTAAAGAAAACTAGTTATTCCAAAATATTTCTTACTTAGATAAACTATAATTTTAGAATATTTTGTCATTAATTCACGTTAAACAAAATTTTTTGATTATATTATTACCGAATTTCACTAAGCGTTAAATAAAATTTAGTAGCTCTATGCCACGATTTTATCAATTTCATTCCTTTAAAAATCAAAATTTAATGTTTTACTCTACATACTCTTTCAATTATTATAAATACAAATCTTGTGTCCATATTGGATAGTACGATAATATAAATTATGATTGTTTGCGAAGCATTTATAATTAATTAGTTAAATTAATAAAACACCGTTTAAAGAATGCATTTTACATTTAACCTGTATTATCAAATAGAGAATGTTTTTGTAATTTTGCTCCTGCCAGTTTTTCAAAAAGGAGCCATTCCAAACCTACTTTTAAGTATCTAATATTTTTTATTAGAAAAAATATATTCCTTGGTAATTATCTGTTACATATTTTTTAAATAATTTTGTCCTTTTCTCTTATCTCTATACTTGAAAAAATATTGAAATTTCTCATTTTTGTTTTTTATCAGATCGTGATGCATTTCTTTATTTAAAACATGAATCTTCTCTATATTATAAGTTTTCTAATATAAAACATTTTTTTCAATAATATTCCACTATAATTTAAAAATGTCTTACTAATTGTATAAGGTTACTACATATTGTTGCGCTGGCTTACTAGGAAAGGTTATGATACAAATTAAACATTGAATTTGATTTAAATTTATGGTAGGACTATAAATCTAAAAAAATATAACAAATTCCACAGATTTTGTGATTTTCGTTCAGATTCATTTATTTTAAATTAATGTACCGCTATTTTTTATTTCAGCATATATTAATGTGGACTGCCAATAAAAATTATTCAATTAATTAAACTTATTTTACCTAACTGATGACATATATGTAGAACTATATATACGTTTGTAATAAGGCTCAGTTTACTATATTAACTTACCTTTTCAATTATGAATGCAATCTACTTCAAGACAAAGGCTTTAAACCTTAAGTACTCATGAATAATTATAATTCAGTTTTCCATACTAGTTATTAGTTTCGTGTTTTCGAAACCAAATATTTGTTTATATGCTTTACAAAATAAGATAAAAACTGTATTACAAATGATTTAAATTATAGTCAAAACCCTCTCCATTTACAAACAAGCTACCTTCATAATATGTCGATATATACCAGCGTAAATATAGATCTTTCATGGCATATATTCACTACGCTTTGACATAAAGTATCATCAATTCTTCTTATTAATCATTTACGATTTCAATCTAAGTGAAATGTATTTAGTCGTATACGTCTTCTCTATAATATCTATTTAACGTCTTTATGTAATTTATTTTGTCTAAATCAGTATAAAATATTCAAGATTAATTAACTAAATGATTTATTATTATTAGATTTGAAAATGTTTAAATTTTCTGATATTTTGTAGCTTAGTTTTATTAATTTTTGATGTATTTAAATAATTCTTGATAGGTTAGTATCAAAACTAGGGCTAAGCTCTCAAAGGAGGTCTACTAAAAGGCATTTTATATTCTTTAGATTGAAAAGAATTTTCTTTTATAATACAGGTTATTTTTTATAAGAAATTTATTCAATCGTTAGAGAAGCTTCACATTAATTTATTTTAAATTAATATCCGAATACTTTATGCAATGAATATAAATATTTCCTTAAATTTTTAGCTTTTGGTAGTAAAATATTCGTTGATACTGTGTATGATTATTGACCGGTTTTCAAATTTAAAGATAATTTAATATTTATGCTTTGTCTGTTAAATATACTGACGGCTATTGCATTTCAGAAATTTAAATTTTAAGAAATTATTTCATTGTTATATCAAAGTTCTTTAATCAGTCTTTGTTCTAATAAATTCCATTTAGCATCGTTAGTGAGATACTTAATGCTAATTCACGATGCTTTACTTTAAGACATTTCCTTCTGTGTCAAGGATTAGATTTTTATCTAAATTTACATAATGAATTGAAAATGAAGCTGTGATAATTCTTTAATATCTCGTCGTATGACTTATTTTTCAGAATTGTATTTAAAACAATACCTTTATATAAATATGAGTCTAAAAATAGTTTTAGTAAATTTTTGAATAATAGAAAACCATAAAAATTTACACTTTAAATTTAATTTAGGGTTATTTATTCCGATGTAAGGAACAAATAATTTTCTTTAATTTTTGATAATGAATAAATAAAATTGAATGAAAAATGTTTGTCACGTTATTTGATATAAAAATAAGGACATATATCTATCTGTATAGAGGATCTTTATTATTAGATTATATTCCTTTCTAGTCCTCAATATGCAGCAGGATCTATATTTTAGTAACTAACTTTATTTAAGTAAAAGGATTCAGTAACAAAGTAATATTTTAGTAACACTAGAGTTGCTAATCTAATGCAAAATATGTTTCACAACAATTTTTTTGATTAATGTGACTTGTCAGTGTTAAATTTTGTGACTGATTGCTGAAGACTGGTCATTATATAAAGTTTAAATATATTTATGTAAGACTACAATTATAATAAAATTTGTGAAGTTTCAGTACTGTTAAATTACGATAAACTTTCTGTTCCTAATCAAATTTATACGCGTAAAAATATTATAATCATGTGATTCTTCACATATATTTAGTTATTACAGATACTCTATTAAAGGTACAGCCCTTTATACCAATGTAAAAATGCACTCAGAACCAAACCCTATTCTTTGTATCATCTTGATATATTTATTATTATTTTTATTTATTTAATGGATAAAATTATTAAATCCATGGTAGGTTTATTTTCGCAATTTTTATCTGAGTATTAGCGTATATGCATATATAAATACATATTAGCTAAGCAGTTGTCCCAATTTTTTCGAATTTGATTAAAAGTTGTATATCAAATCTGGAAGAAAGAAAATAAATAAACTAATTCAGTACTATAAAAAATATTTTAAAACATTTGATATGTCATAAACACATTTGTAGGAATACTTGTGTAATAAACTTATGTTCTTCTATATTTTAATATATTTTAAAGCTGAAAAAAGATTAAAAAAAATTATTTCTCATATTCCAAAGGATTAAGGTTGGTAATCCTAAATACATTATAAAAATCAAAATCTATGAATATTTTTTCATACAAATGCTCCAAAATATATTAAAACTTGATTTATAATTAATTTTTTTAATAAATTATAATGATTTCGTATTTTGCACAGATTAATGTAAAAGGATCATTTAGACAAGTAATAACTATCATAGATTTACTTGGACTTATAAAATAGTTTTTTGTTAAACAAAAAGAATTTATTTCTTTATAATTCCAACTAGAAAACACTAAACTGTATAGATATAAAAACTTATAAAATTTAAGGTTTAAAGGCACCTTAACTTTAAATAACCTTCAAATAAACATTATATATCCAAACTTTTGTTATCTCTCTTGGAGTTGATCAGTACGTTTTAAACAAATATTATTTAAAGTTGAATTTGTTTTATATTTTATTACACCAACGAGTGTTCTCTTAACTCATTTTTTAGTATAGGTGCTTGAAATTTGTATCGGTATAGCGTTTGCCGTCATCTCCGCATATATTCGTGTAAATAAAACATTAATTTATAGTAAATATGAATTTCGTCAAATAAAATATTTTGTAAAAAAAATTCTTCTAATACCATTCAAGACTATATACTGCATAGTTTTTATGATTACTAGAAATGCAATCAAATAATATTCTCTAAAAATCATTACAGCCTAAAGAATTTAAAGTGGTATGCAATGTGAAATTAAGCTATAGTCTGAGCTATTATTTCATAAATCCCATTTTAATTTTAAAATTGTGAATGACAACATAAACAATAGTAACAAAAATTAGAAGTTTCAAAATCTAGGTGTAGCTATATTTTATTTTTAGGCGTTACTCAGTCTTCATATATATTTTTATATTTAGTTCATTTCATTTGTGGTAACATAAATTCTATTTTTACAATAAGTAAAATGATTATATTTATTATTACAAATATACTTGGGGTAGTATTTCATGGGCTATGTGAACCAGAGATCTTGAATATGATTTACTTCAAAACAAATGCAAATGCATTTCAATGTCCTCCTGGGTATAAAATTCAAGAAGTAGCGATTCTTCCGAAAGACAAAACCTCAAAAAATATAATTTCACTTGGAAGTAAAACCATTGCAAATATTTCAATATACAACTACTATATTACAAACATCACTTCAAAATCATTTGATATCGAAAATCCTGACTATTATATTAACAACAAATATATTAAGGTATCAATGATTAATGATACCAACGAGATTAATTCAAGTGAAGTTCTTACAGTACTCAGTTAATCAATTCAAAATTTAAATTTAAAGCTTTAGATCCAACCAAAAATTTTCAGAAATATAAAGATGAACGTTATTTACAAAGTTAATACTTATAAAAATTTTATTATATTTTTAGAATGTTATAACATTGAAAGTGTAATTGATGATGATTTTAATTATGAAATCAATATAAACATATTAAATTGTCCAGGCTATGCATTTAGTAATATGGTTATGTGTGATGAAAAGGATGGAAAATGCTTCACAGGTGACTATAGTAATCAAAGAAATTTTTGCGTTGCGAACATAAGTTTTTATTTTACTTTGAGAGAGAAATTTATTACAATACGTCTTTTGAATGATGATTTTCGATCACAAATTATCAACTACAGAATAATGTTATTATTTGTAAATGGATATGAAACTATTATTGTTCCTGTACCTGAATTTGAGCTTAAAAGTTTAATTGATAGTATTTTTTTTGCAATTTACTAGATTCTTATAAAAATTCACTATGTAGAAATCAACATTTTTTCTGGAAACTAATTGATAAATACATGGATAGTCCTATTTTGTTAGAATATATATACTATCAAAACCAAACCAAATTTCTATTTCTTGCAGATATAAAATTTGATATATTTAATCCTATCAAAAATGTAGTCGTTGATCATACTCTCATTGAGTCCACTGGGTCCCACTATTTTAGCTTTCGAAAAAATATGCGTTACAGTACACTAATTATAAAAATTCATATAATAATTGACACAAATCAATCATCACTCCTTGTTCCCGTTCGAACCGTTCATATAGGTAAATGTTTACATTTTTTCGCTATATTTCTGAATTAAAAGAGTTTTTTAATATCAAAACTATAATTCAATATCAAACATTCATATTAGATTTAAATAATTTTTCGAAACTATCGGATAAGTTTGATATATTACAAGTAATATTTAAAATATTTTTAGTTTTAAATTCAACATTTTTTCAGATCCAGCCTCAGAATGCACTGCATCTTCGATACGAAACATGCCCTACCTACTTAAACAAAACTATACTCAGAAATTATATTCAAAATTAGTAATAAGTGTCGGAAACATTAGCAATAACTATTTCATACATTCAGTAAATGTCTTCAGTAAAAAGGATACTTTTGCAAGAAATATTTTTAAAATTAATGATTTGAAGTTTTCAATGTCAAAGGGTATCATTCTTCAAAAGCATACAGATGTGGAAACAATAGTCATTCCATGTGTTACTGAAAAATTGAATAAACGATACTTGACTATATATCTTAGATCCGACTCAAATCCATCCATATCTTTTAATACAACTGAAATTTCAATTGGTATACATTTTTGCATTCTTTTAGATATGTTCAACAGATCCAATGATAGAAGATTTGATGAAAAGGCAAGATCAAGGTACGATATATGTTATGTTATTGGTCTTATTATTAGATCTCACTCTTCATGGTATTTCGCCAATGTCTGAACTTAAATTGCCGGTACCAAACAGAAGCTCCAACGTCTACTCTGTAATTATCGTCACATTGTGTGGTATGGAAGAAGATTCATGCCAATCTTTAGAGATGCCTAAAACCATGGATGAGATTTTTCTTCTAAATATAAAAATGATATTTATAAAATCAACCAGAAATTTAACTGTCCCTTTAGAATATATTTTAGGATTGGTAAACAAAAAACTTACAATAATCACAAAATCAGGGGAATCGTATATTTTTTTAATCCCATTAACGATATTTTACTTACCACAAGAATCTTTCGTTTATCATATTTGTACTTTTTAGAATATTTTAGCAAAGAACATGTTATTATGATCGAGTAAGTTGGAAAAGTCAAGTAATATCTCAAAAACAACACATAGAATTGCTCTCATTTAGTCCTTTATTAAATGAAACATCTTTTATACAAATTGGTTTTTGTGATGGAGGCAATTCGAACTGTACAGTTATTTCAAGCCACTCCGATAAATTTAAAGAATTTAGTCGAACTGGAATCACATTTCAAAGCAAACTTATTACGCAAGTTATATTCTTACTTAGAGTTTACAGATACCTCGGGAATGAGAAATACATATATTCAATCCCTTTTCATATAGGTTCGTATATTTTAATAAAATATTACTACTGTTTTGTTAAAAAATTGAAATTATTAATTAATTATAAATAAAAAATTAACAGTATCTAGTAATTGTGTAGCAAAATGAAGATACTTCATATGTAGATAAAAAAAAGAAATTCGAGAGAACACATGATTAAAGCTTTCATGATCATAATTTTTTTAAATACTGTTATTATTTGTTTTATTTTCTAGATGCGTAAAACTTCCTAATATATATTTTAATAAATTATTCCTTGCAAAAACTTTGAATAATTATTTGGAATTTTCTTCTTTCATTGATATCTCAATAATGATTTGTATTTTATTAAAAAGATAAATCCATTAATATATCGGAATAAAATTTTTTTATAATATCGTGGTGTCTTATCTGTGTAGACCGACCAAGCCATCGCCTGAGATGGAGGACTTTAACTGCTTCCCTCACGTGGACCAAATATTCAATGGTCCGCTGAAACTAGAACACCAAGAAAATTCATTTGTGAAGCCATATTAGAAATAAACTAAAGCTATAACACTTTGTCGAGCATTTTGGCACATTTAAGTATTAAATAGTTTATTAGTATTTGGTTAAAGTTGGATATGATTGATATATCGTGGCCTGATAATTGTTTTAAGATAGCATATTGAAAAGAAATTATTATTGAGAATGAAACACTTTTCCAATCTACCAAAATTTTCTTATATTTTATAGGGAATAAAATATTGTAATATTTTATAATTTTTTTTCTTGATTAAGGTATTTTACAGTACAATTGTAACCCCCTATAGTTGTTAGTTTCCTATTCATATCTGTACTCTCCAGAATACACAAAGGATTATGACAAATACGTTATGAAATATTTTTGCAGATCCTTGTATTGTTTTAAGCATAAAGTCAGTTCTAGTGAATTTATTAAAAATGACATAAGTTAATAAGTCTACAAACTAATTCTTATATAAAAAAACAGATTCATTTCAGAAAATCTACTACTTTGAAGATATTTACTTGTTATTTGGCATAATTTTTCAGAACTTTCCCAGGAATGGGAACATGTTTATGATACATCGAGAAAATCTGAAAATAATGTTTCCATCAGCCAAAATGCCTGATTTTACAAGTGTAAATTACCGATTTAAAAAAATAATTTTTATAACTTAATGATTTAAAAGTGCTACAATAGAACCTTTGCTCGAGAGGAGTCTGTCATTTAAGTTTTTGTTCCAGTGCTGAAATCATATTAGAGTAGTATAAAAAATAGAATATTTAGTGTTATTGAGTGATGATATCGATTGTTATGGACAATTGGTAGGCCATCTCTTCAAGAATCAAACAATTACGGATCAGTCATTTTTTAACAGTTATAATTATTACTGCATGAACGTATGATTCAGAATAATTGGAAAAATTAATAAGCCAAGATAAACTAGTAAAATATTGAAGAAATAAATATAACTTAGGTAGATTTATAGAGTAGTATTTTGTTTCTTGGGGCATTTCTAGATAAAATCATGTGTGCGTCGTTATTCCTGCTGTCTTAAATGACAGGTAATCCCTATTTCTCCTCATACTTAAAGACGTTTCACCAGAGACGACAATAATATACAATTACTCTTGAATTTTATGAAAATATTGGGAGCTTGATTTAGATTGCTTGAGAGTTAATATCTCCTCTAACTTTTTCGATTCTTTTCTTATTGTTCACACAAAATGCATTGGATCAACTTAGTGACAGATAAATAAACGGACACTAAATATACACCACAATAAGAAAGGAATTTCTTATACCTAAGTTATTATTTATTTGATAGAATAGTTTTAAGGAAGAATCCTACATTTTTTAATAATTTATGTTGGATTCGGATAAAACTTGTTTCGGATAAATTTAATGGAAATCAACCAACATAATATAGAAACGAATTTGTTGTTGATATATTATAGTGTTCGGCATGAGCAGTTTTGCTCTGCAACAGAATCAAGTAAATGGATTTCATTAAAGGTTTGTGAGCTTCTGCAGTATCAAATTCTCAGTTCACTCCAAGTATTCATCCATAACAAACAAAAACTATCTCAAATAAATTACTTTCATGTTACATCTTAAACATCATTCTGTTAAATTTTGCTAATTTTTAATTCATTGTAACACTCTTATTCATTATATTTAATGAATCAGCAATTTAATCCGTTTTATACCATAATAGATTGAAATTATATGATCCAATAATGTTTTAAACATAAAGTATTTTAAATCATAATGGCTTTATCGTCATTTTGATTAGAGAAACTGTTCGAGAAAAGGCTATTTCTTAATATTTAGATTATTATTTTGTATCCAAACAACCAAGAATTATTTGTAAAAGAGAATTTCTTTGAAGAGCTGCATGACAAATGGCATTATAAAATATTGGTCGGATATAAAAATCTTTGTTTGATAGGTTATATTCATATATATTACCTCTAAGTTCGCAAAAAAATGATGAATATATTAATACTGTCTTTATCTTTATTCTCCATCAAATAATTCGAGTTACTCCTAAATGACATCAATTTTATACCATACTTTCCACTGTGGTTAGGAATCTTTGGAATGGATAATAATTTTAATATTTTGCACGGATATACGTTCTATTTACTGAATTCTGTTTATCATTCAACCACAAAAAATAATTTTAAATGAATTTTCTAAAGATAAATCGGAATGTAATCACAATTCTGGAATTATTTTTGAAAAATTTGAACTTTTCAGAAATTATTTGAAATTAATTAGCTACATTGGAATGATAAATTTGTAATTTGAAACAAACGACAATATCAATCAGAAATTTTACTAATCTTTTCGACCTCCTAAATTGTGTTTATACGTTGTGAATTAATGAGTATCGTGCAACAGTGTTACACAACTATGGTAGTTTATATTTTAAGATTTTTTTAGGCACTGGTTTTGATTTTATTTACTACCCTTCTTTTGCTAATTTTATTTCGTTTACATTTATGTATCTATAGTTATCAAGATTTTATATTATCGTTACCACTCTGTTTATTGTAAAAACCACGAAATAGGGGTCAATCCAGCATATTCTCGATTGACTTTACTAAATCTTTTTTTGTTATACGTAGTTGCTATTTAATCCCCAATGGACGAATATCTTACCCTACTTACTATGAGGAAACCTTTGAGATTGTTTGTTTCGCCTGCAAGATTATTTTAAAAGCTTATAATTATATTACACTAGCTCATTTTGTACATAACGATATTTTTTCCAATATTGTTATTTTCAAGCTGTTGCTTTTGACTAAAATTTCAATTTTCGAACAAAATGATACAAATAGAGTAAAATATATTTTGTTAAGTGACAGCACATAAAAATTTAAAATTTAAAAATATAAACATTTAAACCTGTCGTATGACTTAAAAATTTTAAAATATCTTATAAACTAAGTTAATAAATAGATTGCGTTAATTACGTGATATTTTAGAAGCAAGCAAGCGGAATGTAAGATTTTTTCCTAAGTAAAAATAAGAAGGAATGTACAATACCAATTTAGCACAAGGACTTTTAAATGAACAAATGAAAACAGAAATTGAGATTAATTTAAAATTGACTTTCAATATTTTGATAAATACTTTTTGTTCATCCCTTAACGTCATTTATATTTGTATTAATCAAGGAGTTTTTCTGCTATTTTTTGGATTTATTATAATTTTATATATATCTTATATTAAGTTATCTTGTTAATTTATATCATGATATTAAACTATTTTTTATTGGAAAAAGTATTAATATTTTAATATTTTTATAATAAACAATTGTCATTGTATAAAATTAATATTTTATCAGTTTAAATAAATATTTACCCAAAATGTTACTAACGATATATAGTGTTCATTAAACCGCCGAAAAATTGTTCCATACATGCGAAAAATTCATGTAACAAAATCAAGGAAAACAATTTTTGCAAATTTTTTTTAACCATAATATGGAATAAAAAGGCAATAATTTAAATTATTTTTCTAAACTATTTTGAATACTAAAATTATTTTAAAAATTTTATAAAAATTTTTTAGATTTTAATTCGAGCTTCTGTGTTTCAAGTTCTATTTCTGGAAATATGAAAATTTCTGAAAGCGATCTCAAAGTTCCACTCTTTGGTTACATAAACATTTCCGTTTCAAATATCAAGCCTTCTTATGAACTCAATAGAATTTCTTTAATCTTAAATACGAATGAAGAAATAACTTTGTTATCCTCAACTGAATTAAACTTAAATCATATTAACTACTACTATGCTCATGTTTTGACCGTCCAAAGGGATTATGTTGTGCTATATTATTTACGATACATATTCCATCATTCGAGAATTAAATTCTACTATGGTGAAAAAAATGAAAGTTCAAATTCAGGATATAGTATTACATCTAATTTCATAATATTAGGTATTTTTATCAGATATCATAATTAATTTAAGAAATTCATAAAAGTCATCAATACACCAAAGAATTTATGACGAAAGAAGGTTTTATTCATTTTTGATCTAATCCTTTAGGGAAAATATCGCATCCCGAGATAGAACCAGACGAAAAATCGAATTTTGAAGTAAGTTGGGCTTCGTCTCAATACATCAACCGAAACCCCAATACCGTACTTTTATGTAATGATTCTGAAAAAATCTGCTCAGCAAACCAAATTCCCAATATCAACTCGTCTTTTAGTATACTAAATCACACGTTTTCGTTTAGTACTGGAGCAGTAAACAAATTATATTTTATGCTTAATGTAGAAACGTATTCAAAGTTTACGATTATGCTAGTAACATCAACTTCAGGTGAACTTCATATATTGGGATCATTGTTTCTAAAAGATAAATGTAAAAAGTACTTTCAATTTGTTATTTAATTTATAGCCAACCATATATATAAATCCTGTGAGAATTTCTTTATAAAGTGGATAAATAAAAATCCGAATGCTGAAGATTTTGCCATACAGCTACGTCACATAGACGCTCATGAAATTAAGGTAAAAGATATTGGGAACTGCATAAAAGGAATTTGTCAGCTTAATGGTCAAAACCAAATTTTTGAAGCTATCACCGAAAGTTCTCTAGAAGTAATTGAAAATCCATCCATTACAATGTTTGAACTTTTATTTTCTGCTTTTGGAACAAATGATACGACAAAACATATTATTGAAAATAGATTCGGCATAGGTATTGAATTTAACGATATTTTTAGTAAAAATTTAGCATTATTTTTTCTCAGAAACTAAATCTTCTTTTATCAGTATAATACACATGGAAATCTTAAATAAATTATTTGATATAATAAAAAAAATTTAACAGCTTTTAAATGCGTAGATTTTTTGCTTTCTTAAATCATATAGATTTAAAGAGTAAATTATGTTCACTCCATCCAGCGGGATCTAGTGTTATCATCAATCCGTCCTTGATTAAAGTACCTATATTAGGATCCATTGAAATATCTCTTACAAATATTCCTAATAAATACTTCCTAGTAGATGCTGAAATAATAAGCAAAAATACAACTTTGTGTAGATTTGGAACAGATATGAACAAACTTGCTCGTCAATATGAAAGTTGTAGTAGTACTCTCAAAGTGCTTAACAACAGTTATATTAAGCTTATTTCAATACCACCAGCCTTTGATTGTGCTCAAATTAGATTCAACTTTCAAAGAAATGTCATGACTACCTCTTTAAAACTACGTGTTGTAACAAAAAACATTATACTAGGTAAAATTTATTATTATTCGAAATAAGTTTAACAGAGAATTATATATCAAAAGATGCTTTCATCATTACAAATTCTAATGTTTCTAATTCGTCTGATGTGAATGGCCAAATGTTAAATAACGGAAATTCAAGCAGCTATATTGTTTTGTTAGATTCAAATCCAGTATTTGCAACTGAGATTTCATTCTTAGGGAATTACAATCAAAGCTTTTTTATGGCAGTGTGTTTTCATAAGCAAAATACTTGTCTACAGTATCTCTTTGATCATGTGAGAAATTTTAACCAGATTGGAAATTTTCATATAAGCTATGAGCCAAAAACCATGAAGGTTATAATAAAAGCGGTTTCAGTTTCTGATTACATGAATTACAGATTTTGCATATTTCGAATAGTAGACAGTACGAATATTATCTCTCGTACCTTTGACTTTTATACTCAAGGTTAGATTTTACAAATTTTTATTAATCGGGTAGGTATAATAAAGGATTATAGATGTAGATACAATGTTATAGAATGGAATTTTAATAATAAAATTCATATCGAATTCCTTGATTTGACCGTTTTTAAAGTAAAAGATTGTCAAATTGGGTTTCAAAGAGTTGGGACTTATAATTCATCTAATAACGATTCGACTCTTTCAAAAGTAATGGAAGAGTTTTTTACAGATTTTCTTTCAAATTCTTTAATTATTAAATCCGGCATTAACGCTGATCATTTGACCTTCATATTTCGTATAACGCTGAATCGGAATGTAAAAGATCAGTCATTGTTTCAAGAAATAAAACAAATAGGTACATTTTTTCTATTAAAATTATAATATTACAGCTATTTTTATGAATTTAGAAAAATTAAAATAATAATAATAGCACAACATCATAAGAATTAAATATATACGAAATTAATTTTCCCCAAATTTTCAAATTTACAAAATTCAAAAAATCTCCATTGGATTAAAATTATTTTATTCTAATTATATTTTGATATCCTTTTTTAATTGAGATAGAGACTTGAAGCATAAAAATGATTTTCCGTCATTTTTTTATGCTGCGTTTAACGCATATCCATCTTTTTGATATATCGTGTATATATTTTATCAATTTTTCAAAAATGAGATATTTATAATTATAATATAAAATTATTTACATAAATTCAAAACTCATCCGTTTAAAAGAACATATTTCAAGATTATAAGACCAAGGGTCTTTATCGGAATTTAAATATTTTTTATTATCTGTCATAATACTTTAAAACATATATTTATATACAGTAGTTATACATGCGTAGCCTACCTATATCATTTAAAGTACAAGGGAAATGATTTAGATTTTAATTTTTATACTTGAGAATTTTAATTGAGTTAAATAATAAGTTTTATAATAAATATTAAACAAATTTTTCAAAATCCAATACAAATTTACTTATCAATTTATGTTATATTTCTAATTCTTAAATGACTTAAATTCTTCAAGAAAAGTTAATAACTCGAATTTAATCTTTTTTAGCCAATTCACTTTGATAAATGATCAAAATTTTTTTAAATTTAGAACATCATACTGCTTAATACTGTCTCAATATAGCGTATTAAATTGTTATTTCAGAGGCTCTCCATAAAAAAATTATTTTTTCAGACTTAATGGACCAAAAGAAAAAAATATATTTTACTGAAAGTTTGATAAAAATATAGCCGCTTATTAATATCTTAGGGAGCATAGTATATATTCAAAACTGAGAAAAATTCATATATTCCAATATTGTTGTTGTTATGGTATAACCAAAATTTTTAATAAACATGATTCAAATTTGCAATTATATAATAATAAAAAATTTAAAATATAAATTCATATCATTGATGATTTTAAATACATTTAAACGAGTTAAAATGTAATAATTTAGAAATATATTTTGATCTAACTTTTGTAAAAATTTATATGAGATGAACAATATTAATTGTGTTTGTTGATATAAATTTTAAATTAGTGTAAAATCTTTAGAAAATACCTTTTCTGTGCTCCAAATAATACTACTTTGGGAATCAAATTTTTATGTTTTGTGCAATCTCTGCTAATCAATTTACGCTGATCTATCTGCTTACTTCATATTGAGATATATTTTTCAGTTTCAAACAATTCCTAAATATGGATCTTAAAAGCATAGTCATGAAAACAGATTTAAATTTTATTTATAAACATGAATAATTACCGACAAAAATGACAGCATAGGGGATTACGAAATTGGTATATATAAAAGAAATAAATTGAATATGATTTTTATTATTCCTTTCTCATTTTTAAAAGAAAAAGCTGGAAACAAATTTCTGTACCTTATAGTAGAAATATAAAAATCATAGGAATGAAATTTTTATTTTTAAATTTCATCAAGAGTAATGACTTCCGGGTGATAATATATTACCTTTGATATTTTTTAAATTAATCTGAAAACTTATATAGAAGATTTAAATCGCTTATTATTTTAAATTTTATATTTTTCACGAAAAAGTTTCTTTATCAAGTTTAATTCGAAAAAAATTTTGTT
>LDMZ01040993.1:0-12842 GCA_001455285.1 Sphaeromyxa zaharoni
TCTAAAACGATTGTTGGATTTTATGAATAAAATAATATTGATAATAGGAGCATCACACATCAGCATTTCTTTAAGTGTTAGGTAAATTGAAAATAAATGTCTGATAAGTAGCATTTTAGATAAATAGTCATGACGTCTAATTTTAAAATATATTATACTGGACCTTTTATAAAATTTACTATTTTTAACAATTTCTTTCATAAATTTTCTAAATTGTTATTTTGAACATTTACATGTAACAACTTTATGCAATTTTTGATATGCCGTCTCTTTTTAACGGGTAGTAACATTAACTTAAGTTCTGAATTTCATGTCCTGTAGCTTAGATTTATTCTCGATTTTATGGCTTCATAAATCTTTAAACTTTTTTATCATTAAAGGTTTTTCTATAATTTATTAAATTATCACTTTCAATTCAAGCAGAAATTTTAACTCGTAAGCAAAAGTCCTATACGTCTATGTAAAAGTAATTATCCCTGGGACCGTTTAGAAAGAACGCAAAAAGTTAAAAATTTTCGATGAATAAAATTCTTTAATTAAATTCATGGATGTTTGAATATTTAAAATGTGTTTAAACTAATGATCGCGGCGTTATTCTCTATTATTACTTCAAAAGTATTTTTTGACGTGCTTTACTAGAGGGAGAAAAGACAAAATAACATTAAAGGATACTCTGGATTACATTTCTAAAGATTACTACGCTATTACATTTTTAAAAGATGCTTTGTTCTATTTTATATCATCAATATAAAGAGTATCTTTTTCTTCATTTATCTAACTCTTCTATTGTATATTTCAAATATAAAATTTTAAAAACCCTTTATTCCTCTAGAAACTATACCGTCTTGAAGCTATGAACCAAGTATTAAAATAACTTCAGAGGTTCTATGTTAATTAGCTTATGTGCATGAAGTTCAATGAAGAGAAAGTTGTGAGAATTGTGAGGGTTTTATTTTTTTATTTTTTTTAATTTTGATATGGTAGGATATGGAAAGCAAAAATAGTTTTGTTCTCTGTATTTATCGTGTTATATATTATAGAGGAAGCATTTATAATGAACCCTAACTATACTCTTGATCATCATTACAAAACTCGGACCTGTTTTTACAGATCATTCTTTCATTTCATAAATGCTGCATTTCCAAATTTTTCCTGGTTAGATGTTGGTAACTTCTGCCTGGTCTTATATGTATTTAGTTTTGATTAAATATTAAAGGATGTTCCAATGAAGTTCCGCCAAATTAGATCAATTTTGGAAATCATTTCTGATATTTTTCTTGAATCAGCCGAAAGCTTTCTTTTAATAAGCAAGGATACTGATATTAAAAGTTGCCAAGTTGAAGTCATTGGCTATATTGTAAAATTATTACTTAATATTACAAACGTATCTACTAATCATTATATATTTTCATGCTTAAGGTCACAAACTTTATTGGTGTGCCACTTGTTCCACCACCAGGAGAATTTTTTCGATGTATATTCTCTTCTAGCGATGAAAATTCTCATAATTTTTTAAAATTTATAGTAGAAAAAAATACCGGTTTTGTAATTTTTTTAATATGAATCGTTTTTTAGATAAATACGTAATCTATATGATAGACCACGAAAATACCATAGAATTTACCGCAAATTTCTCAGTCGAACTATTATACGCTTCTTCCCACCTTTCATTAAAGATAGAAGGTAATGGTAGTGGAATTAATAACCCATACTTATGTGTGCTTAGGATTAATCAAAATAATTGGCTATAATAAAACTTTTACATTTAATTTTCCAGATATTAAATTCAAGTTTTGATTTCGCAGCCCTTTTATAATTACATATCTAGTCTCAAAAACTTAATACATTCTCAGCCAAAAATAGATGGAAAAGTTAAGATATTGGATTCTTCAAAGATTATTGCATCAATTGTATTCATGGTAAAGAAATATATCATTATTTTATTCTATTTAAGGATAAAAAGAGTAATTTCATAACTGGTTTCTTAACGTATTTTATTAATATTTCTATGTACTTATCAGTGATCAAAATGAAAACGATATGGTAATTTCAGGTGATCAAAATTCAGGGTTATCCTTTAAAAATGATGTATTCCTTTCAAGTCTAGTTATTAAAGATATATTAGGATGGCTTTGATAAAAAAATTTCGCTCTGTTCTAAGGCAAAGTTATTTCGTTTCATACCAAAAAATTCTATTACTAACTCAAATGAAAGTCGACGGTGATTATTTCTTTTTAGAATATTGATCATTTTAGTTTGTGGAAGGCAATAAGATGTTGTATTCGAAAGGGAAATCAAAACGATTTTAATTCTGAACTTCAAAAGGTAGCTATTTATGTTTATTTTGATTTTTGTTATAGCTTAATGAACTTATTCCGATTGTAATAATTGAAAATGTTTTTGTTTGATTTGCAGTACTTTTTAATTTAAGTATAGAAATTCAAGAAAATTAGAAGTTCTTATGTCCTTAAGGATTTTAATGTTTGGTAGTCAAAATTTTTAACGATTAGCAGTTAGAAAGCTATTTCGTTTTGTAGAAATTAGTAGATGGAAAACCTTCGAAAAAATAGAATCGATAAATTAATAAATATTCATGCTAAAAAGTAAATTATGTTCAGTATGAATGAGTCGAATGGCCATTCCATAATTTTTTCCACAAATTTTTTTATCAAAGATGTTTTAATTTTGAACTCATGAAGATGTCCATTGTGGAAACTTTCTCTTTGCTCTAGATTTGATCTGAACCTTTTTCCAACAACTTAATATTTCAGGAAGTCTCCATTGTTGATAAAATCGCAAAAATTATTTTACAGTTTAGGTTGGACTAGATTTTTTATAAAACTCTATATCTATGTGCAACTTCCAATTACTGAAGAATCCATTTTTTAAGCGCAATCAATTTTGAAGTTCAATCATATTGTAAATCGTTTCCCATGTTATTATTTTTGAAAACAGATAGAGCTTATTAGGAAGGCCCCGGATACCATTAACACAGATATCCATAATTTTAGAACTTGATATATATATATTGTTTACTTACTGCTACTGAGATCATAAAACATTTTGCTCTTCAAAAACCCTGGTATTTATTCCAAACGATTATTTTTTAACAATTTTAACCTTTAAAAGAAAAGTAACAGTTTATTGAGGTACTTAAACCTACTTTTTGATACCTCTGAAATAGCATATACCATATTAAAGGTATTGATAAATTTTCAAATTATGAAGCTGATGGAAGTCCATTTAAAAGCGTCTCTGTATGGTTTGAATATAATGGCGTCATTCTTAATAAGGAGGAAGGGTGTATAATAAAATAAGGTATTGTGATTTACTAGAATTTTTTTTCTCTTAACATTGTATGTGGCAGGTCATCAACCTTAAGGCACTATAATAATGCCTTTATGACTTAAGAGCCGTTTCAAAGCTATATGGATCCCTCTAAAGGCTTTTTTCGCCCCTTAGCTAAAAATTTTAAGGAAACTTCAAAATCTATAAAAACATATGGCTTTCACAGTCAAAGATTGTATAGCTCCATCACGACAAAATATTACTATTAGATATTAATTTTGATTATATTTGAATATCATCCTTAATTAATAAAAAGAAACGTATTTTAAAAAAATCGATAATTTGGACCACTAATTGAATAGTTTAACCCAATTTCCTTTTTAAGAACTAACGATATTCTATTAGGCTAGTTGAATATCAGAAGAATATGAGGCAAGAGTTAGAACGACCATTCAAAAATTGTTATTGTTTACGCTTGCGTAAAGATGAAATGAAATCGTTCAAGTCAACTTTTAGAAGAGTTGCAGCAGCTCAGAATACCGATCGACTCAAGGATCCATTTGCAAAATATCTGCCATCAGGACGAGTTGCCTGTCTGATATGTGGAGTAAACGTTACGAATGATACGTTTTGGAGCGCCCATATAAGAGGAAAAAATCATCGCACTATACTTAAAACACTTCAAAAGAAAAAAGCTGAAAACGAGAATGAGGCAAAGAATTTAAAACGAACGCAACCACCTACCGATGTCGAAGAGAATGACAATTCACTCACTCAACCACCATCTAAAATTGTTAAATCAGTCGATACACCTGATGTACAGGTGAAGAAATCTACATCATTTGTAAGGCCGGAGGAAGGTATACCGGCGGGATTTTTTGATGATCCCGTCGCAGACGCAAAGGCGAGAAAGGTTGTGTATGTTGATCCAGTTGAAAATGACTGGGAGTTGTTTCAAAAAGAGATATCTGATAAGATCAAGAATAGTGATTTAATCACTCGGACAGATCAGGAAACACTGCAAATTACTAGGGATGAGATGGAGTTGCAAACCATGAAGGATTGTTTTGATAAAGTCACAGCCTTACGTCAACAGGTTGATGAAGCTGCAAGAAGAAACCCAACTTCATCGTCAAATAGTCAAATAAATCACAACGAAGTAGATGCTGATTTAGATCTGGACGATAACGAGTCGGATGAGGATATTGGATTATCATGGCGTTCTCGACGTATATAGTGTATGATGTAAAGTCTACGCTTATTAGAGACCTTATGTAGATATTATATTATTGTAAAATGTAGCCATTCTTTTTATATGGAGCTTTTAACAAAGTTAAATAGATTTAATTTAGATATAACACTGTTGATTCAACTTTTATGAGATTAAAATATAGGTTTATCCCTGAAGTTAAGATCTTATTTAGCATTTTTTACTTATTAACCTTGAAAAGTACGAACCAATTTCTAATCCTTATTTGTTAGGCCAGAGATAGTAGGTTTTCTATCTTTCCGAACCTTTATGAAACTTGCCTGAGCTTCTTTGTTTCCTGACTTTACCGGAGAAATTCTCTATCTTAGAAGCTCTTAAACTGTAAAAATTATTTTCAAACTGGTTAAAAGCAGAAATTATTAATTTGCATTGGATTAACACAAGTGAAAGAAAAGTATTATAAAATTTGTTAATCACATGATTTTATAGATATTATGAAATTTCCTTCTATTTGTATATAAAAGCTAAATTATTCATCAAAAAAATTGATAATACTGTTTATACCCGTCCCCTGGTATAACGTTCTGAGTATGAAAGGCATTGAGTTATATAATTTTGTGATTTTTTTGTTACACAATCTGTAATTAGTGGGGCATTTATAATCAAAAAGGTAAACTAATTAACTGTTTTCTTCAATCAATTGATGGATTGGATTGGTGTAAATATTTTATAAGAAATTAGTTTGTCAAAGTCCTTTTCATTGTCTTTTAGCCACTGAAACTATTAGAGATACTTTAAGTAGGTTAATGTTATTTTAAACGTTAGAAAAAAACCGTATATGTCTTTTCTTCAGTAAAAGTTAACGTTTATATTAAAATGGCTAATTCTAAATTTACATCACAAGTATGCGAAATCCATGGATCAACTTCTGAGTAATTAATACAAACTCCGTAACTTACACGAAATAAATTATTTCAGAAAGGACTTATGAAATTTGCAAACAATTAAAAAGACATTTTATATTTCTAAAATTTAAAAGAATTTTAAAAAATCAAGAGTATCAATGAATATTATTTCTTTAAAAAAAATTAAAGTTATTAAAATAATTTCTAACTGAAGATATTAGCAATTTTAACGAAATAATGCTTCCATTCTAAAAAAAGATTTAAAAGATTACTCGAAATATAATTTTTTCGTTTTCGAAAAGAACTAGCAATATTAATTAATTGATTTTTATGTTTATTACATCAAATTAAATGATACAGGGGGTATCTCTCAAGAATATTATTCAGAACCATAAATAAAATTATTTCCTCAATATTTAATTTTTAAAAATCATGATAAATCTAAAATTTTTAATTTACCTAGTTATTTTCTTATAAAAGCATAAAATGGTAGTGTCCACTAGTTTGTATTAAGATTTTGTATTCCACAAATCCCTAAGAAAATAACAAATATCTATTAATAAATAAATTATTTAATAGTGCCACTTTTATTTGTATATGTATATATAAGTATTCTCTTACATTTGATTCTGTAACATTAAGCTAAAAGAAAATAAAAAACTGAAGGTCAGAGTCGGCTGTATGTAATTTTAAAGAATTTTTGTGATTAAACTAACTATTAAGGATATATTCGGTTAAGCAACCTTCAAAAACATAATTTTAAATTAATTTCTTATTGCATCTTAGGCCTTACACTATCTAATCTTGTTCCAAAGCTCACTGAAAACAAAGTAAATAGAAAACCCTTTATTTTGGATCGCTAATTGATACAAATAGGAGAATAAATATTTAAATTTTATAGAAAACCCAAATGCTAGTGTATAAATATAAGAAAAAAATTAGTATATTTAGATTTGATAAAAAATTTATGATTTATAAGGTTCTACCTACAATTTTTCTAAATGGACTAAATTTAAAAAAGGCAGTTGCATTTTAGAAAAAAATATATTTGATTGGATATTTATTAAAAAGAATTTGACTGTCATACTCAGTATTTTATATATATGTTAAAGATGGATTAAACTTTAAGTGACTGTTGAACGATGATCACCGAAAGTAGTATTATATATTACTTACTCGTACCAGGTCACTCGTCTCGATTCCATATATTTTAATTTGAATCAGTTTATTTATTATATTATTCTTTTGTATTAATATTCACTGTCACCGCTGCCTTATACTCTAACAGCGACTCCTCTGGAGAGATGTTACCGAAGGTTTTATGGATTTTAACGAAATCCATCGTTACGTTGGAAACAAACTAGAAGCAACTTTACGGTTACTTTTAAGATATAGGCAGATCGTTTTCACGTGATCTTATATAATCATCCGTTAGGAATATAGGGTGTATGACACTCATGTATGTATTTCAGGGTTATATATTAGATATAAACAAATTACGTTGATTTACTATACAAAAAAATAATTATGAATTATTTCTATATCTGTAATCTTAACACGGTTTTAAACAATTTTATTTGGATTGAATTTTATTAACCAAAATATTTATCGTGTTTTTCAAGATAACTTATATACGATAAACTGTAGTCTGATATTTTTATGCTCTGATCTATGTAAAAATCAAAAATGATGTCATTCGTAAACTAGGTCGAACCAATTTTTAAGCCTTTATCTTGGAATATATAATCAGTATCTTTTTCTAAAGATCATTAACCAAAATGTTATAAATGATTATTTTTGTTTGTTTTGTGATTAGAAGACCGTTTCCATTATCTTTCGGTGTTCATTACCTTTTATAAAAGAAAGTGGAAAATTGATCAGGCACATAAATATATTCTCTTAGATAGTTTGGATGCTGAACCCATTAAGATCCCCACATAAGAAACACATTCACACTAACCATTACGCCCTTCGTTCTCGTTTGAATTGGCTATTTGAAATTTATTGAAATTATTAAAATTTTAATAAAAATTAATCACAATAACCAAATTTTAGGGACTGAGTTATCTGTATCAGTGTTATATAATGAAAAATTACATAAGATCATTTTGCGAACATTAGAACTTTACTCTTTATAAGATGGTTGTAGTTCCAATGGTGAAACCATCATAACTTTTAATATAACATACTAAAGGTTTTCCCTTTTTTTCCTGGTAACTTCTATTTGATTGATATTTTCTATGAATTCTGTTTCTTGGATGGATTCCATGATGAAAAACTTTTATTTGAATTAAAAAAAAGATTCTAACTAAAAATTACTACCAGATATATATACATACAACAAAATATAACTAACATTCATTCTTGATATCAATCAACATTTTGGACAGTACCATCATGTAGAGTTTTGATTACAGGGGAGAACATATCTCTTTCATTCGTTGACCTTAAAGGTACATTGATAGGTGGAGGAAATGCTGCAGCTTGTGCAGACACTAAAAGTGTTCTCATATCCAAAATTTGGGTAATTATGGACAGGGCTATTCGAGGGGCGAACTCTTGAGGTAGATTTAACTCGGTCACTAAAGATTGGCTAAATTTGATGGGATTATTATGTGGATTTGATATATCCCATTCGAATACATCCTTGTAATGGATCTTTTTCACTTTTAAATCAATCTGAGAAGGTTACAAAAAAATAATCGATAAATAGGAAAATAACAGCAGCATCAAATAAAATAAGCAATTTTTAGAAAATATGAGTTGAACTTTTTCATCAAATACTATAAAAAGTTAACACATCCATTCTAACATGATCGAATGTTACGTTTAATTATCTTTCAATATTAACTAAAAAATCCAATTAATTTAATTTTTAAATCTCTATAGGTATAAAGAGAAAACAAAATAGTGTTAAAATTTTTAGCAAACCCATATCTCTATATATTCTAACATTTTTTTACTTAAATAAAAAGGTAAAAATAGTTCATTAAGTACAATTTAGGCAGGATGTTGCATAGCTACAGTTTTAAAATAATTAGGTGTTCAACAATTCGAGAAATAGGGAACGAATAAGTATAAGAGAAGTAATAAAAGTGAGAGAACAAACCATTGGGAATTGTTTGAGATTAAAATACAGTAACCCGTAACTGATTATGTACATTCTTACGTAAAAGTAGTTCTATCGGTGACAATATTAAAAAAATCTACCAGTAGCACCACTGCATTATAATCCATTTTCTGGTACTTTGCAAAACCTGTTGGCATCAAAACAGTAAATATGATTCTTGTCAAAAAATTAATGAAAGTATAGATTCACAATTTGATAATCCATTAAAAGTAGAATATAAAGTTTTTGGTGTCCCAAATCTAATTTCATCATAAGAGATTTGCTATCGATAATAACACTAACCTCAAACAGTGGCTATCCTTCAATATTGAGGCATCCATCATCTGGATCTACGCCATTCCGAGAAAAAAAAATTAAAAAAAGAGTTTTATCTAGTTGATGCAAAGAAATTTTAAAATGTTTACTTTTCGATATAGCGAATCTAAAAATTGTATATATATAAAATGTTTCAAACTATCACAAAAAATATTTTCCTCTAAAATGGAAGTTTACGATAATATTTTGACTAAAAATAACAATTTTTTCTATATATAATTTAAGAATCAATCAAAGAAAGGTCTTTTAAATTAAAATAAGCGGTTTTTAATTTTTATCGCTGTTTAATTCCTTATAAAACATGAAAATATTTCAAACCTTGAGATCAGAAAAAACAATTGAAGATAATTATGGGATCAAAAACTATAAAGGTTATAAACAACTATATAAATAGATTTATCGACAAATCAGTTTCAAAGGGAAAAATAACGTTATCAGCTATAATTCAATCATTTCTGCAAATAAGAAGTAAAATTAAGATAAAATTAAATTTAGATTTAAAATACATTTTTTTAAAAAAATGATGCTTTTAGAAATAAAGATAATTCGATGCATCCGGTTTCTAAAAATTTCATGTTTGGATCTGTTTTATTAAAGATTTATTATTATCTTTATTGGTGCATGTAAAAAGTCGAACCAGTGAGGTTCATGTTGATCAGGTAATCGGAGCAATTAATTTGAAAAATTACATTAATAAGTATGTTGCCGTTGAATTTTTGAGACTCATCCACAGAAATTTCATTTTCGTGGAAGTAACAAACTTGTTTCATAATTTCATCGACAATTTTTTGAACAAAATCATCAGGTGGAAGAGAGAAATCGTCACAGATTATTCTAGCATAGGCTTCAATCGTTGAAACCGGCTCTATCACTCATAAATGATGACAGAAAAACTAACCATTTATGTCCCAGGTGAGAAAGTCAACCAAATGGTGTTCTCCAGATGATATATTCAAGTAAATAGGCACCAACTGACCCGTAGAGTTCGAACCAGGTCTCTCGAGATCTCTTAAAGTTTTATCAAGACAACGAATATCCAGACAGATCTTCCGTTCGAACTTTCTTCTCGGCCACGGCAACAACCTTGGGTTCAGTGAAAAGATCAAGCTTATCAAAGGAGTGAATTTTTTCGAAATAATCCAGGTGAACACTATGATTCATAATATGGGGCAGTACCATTCCCTTAGAAGTCCTAATACTCTCCCGCATTCTATCTGTATAGGCTTTAAGTTAAAGTAAAATTGACAAAACTGCTTTCGGGATTTGGTCTTTGTAAATGACTCCCTAACCCTTTAAGTATTGCCGTGATCTCATTCTCTTTGACCAGAGTAATGCTACTGGCACACGCTGAAACGTTACTTGGAAATAGTAGTGAAATGCTCTGACGCTCTTCTTTTGTAGCTAACCGTCTCCACATACTAGGAAACTTTTTGTATAGAGCACCCCGTGAGAACTTCAGGAAATTCCCGATTTCACTACCGATCATGTACCAATCCCCAAATTCTTCAAGCTGGAACTTACACAACCCGTATTCAGAACGAGACATCAAACGTAGACAACTTAATAACAAAACCAAATCAGCTGATGGAACACGCGCACTTTTAGTTTACTGAAGCCGTCATTTTTCATGTGATTTGAAAATGTAGGTGTTTCATAAAGATTTATTGCTTGTGAGGTTCTTTCATAATATATTCTAAGCTAATGCCATATATCGGTAACTCCTATTCATTCCATCGTTTTTAAATGTAAAAATCAAGGAGGTAGTCTTTCTTATTCCGTTTTACGCGCTATATTGAATCCTCCTATCAATTTCGTTAATCGATATAGCTTTAGGTATATGGTGTATTGGTACCCCTTTAGTTATGCATATGCACATTTTTATGATTAAAAACTCGTAAGCTTACAAAGATAACGCTGAATAAACATTTTATACCCGCTATCGCATTACTGAAGCATTAGTTAAACTGATTCCTAGTTTTTAACGTTTCAGAACATTGAAATAGAGACTATCAAAATGATCAGATCATTTTTAGTTAAAATAAATGAATAGATATATTGTAGCATAACTTTATCATGAGCCTCATTATTGAAACTTCCGAAATCGGACCTCTTAGTCATAGTATATAGTTTTGATACAATTTTAGGCAAAGGCCATGACTGAATATGATTAATCCAAGACCGATTCATTTATAGATCCATCTTAGCTGATTTTGTTACATATTGTGTCCAGAGAACAGCCTGTTATTATCTGTGGAACTAACGCTACTACACTAAACCCGTATAAATGAGATAAAAAATTTAAAATTTTGATTTTGATGACACGTCAAAATTGCTGAAAACTAGCAATAATTAGCGATTATGTGCCTAAATACAAATAATTACTGATATTGCAAGAGGTATTATTGCGCTAAGTGTAACTGATCGGGTAAATACAGCCGAAAACGCAGCTATATCATTTTAAGGTCAAACTGCACATTTTAAAGTTAAATATCTTTTGATTTCCATCTTTCCAATTCTTAATTAAAAATATCTAAAAAAAATTATTATCTATATTCAACCAGAAGTGCGGAAATGTGTCGAAGAGTCACAATGTCATACTGTTGAGAATGTAGGCTGTTCAAGTTTCGCTAAATTATTAGTTATTCAGATGAACTATCTGATATTCATATTTGAACCGTAAAATAATTTAAAAAATTTGTATTAGAATAAGCTTCTTAAATATAAATTATAGAACTACTTTCATATATCAATAAATGGCAACATAATTTTTGTGATATAAATATTTGATATGCTGTTAAAAAATTATAAGGGTTTAATGTAAAAAATTATGCAAGTAGTTTGCAAAAAACTTTCAATTTTCAGATAAAATGTCGATATTTACTTTAAAATGGATGAGGTTCCCTCTAGGATAACCTTGGGTTACCAGATGGATGGCAAACAAAGATTTTGTTTGTCTTGGTAGTCGATCTGATTTTCGACTACCGTGGCGGGATTTCGAAAACATGTAATGCTACCAATAATAATAAATAAATACTAATAAGCTATGCACTAAAAAAACACACACGTTTTTATTTTCGCCGAATTGCGGCTATTTAATCTCTATTGTGGATATGCGCACCACAATGGTATAATTTTTTAATTTTTACTAATATCATTATTCCTATATGTAAGGGAACTGGAGACTCTAATCCGATTATTCCCTCGGCGAGAAGATCATTGGCAATTTCCCAGACCTCCTCAATAACTGATATATAGGCCGCCTGGCGGCTAGTGGTGTCGAGATAGTGATATTCACACTATACGACCAAATTAATATTCAATATAAATTTAAAATCAATTTCGTTAATATCAGTAAGCGAGTCATTTTACTCCACTTTAATGTAAAAATTACTGCTTCATCCTGGTTTTGTATTCTCTTTTGAAAGAGTAAACTAAGATATTTTCTCACAATGATGACTTTCATTGATTTTACGAATTCTGAGAAGAATATATCGTGGAACAAAATCTAGTTTAACCATAATAAAAGCTAATATCATTAGGTCAGACAAACATGAAAAATAACAGAATAAACTTTTAATTTCATAAAAATAGACCACAACGATCAAACTTATTGTGACGAATTAAAAATTACTGATTCACACTACAACTAATGGGATGCTTATTGATTTACGTATTATTTAAAGCCTTTAGTCTACCGGGTTTTATCCATATTGATTTCTAGAGTATGACGTAATCAAGTGCGAACGTGTGGGGCAATCCATTTATCACTCACATTCATTACATTATAAAAAAGAAAATTTCCATTATTTTTTTCATTGCTTCTAACAATTATACATTCAACTGTAAAAAGATACCTGGTAAATAATTTTTAGAGGTCTAAAAACTAAGAGCTGTTCATAATATCAAAATCATTTCGGGAATAAAAATTTTCTTATGCCATAAAACTTCAGATGAGGAATCTTTCCTTAATGGAACTAAAAAATATATTTTGGAC
>LDMZ01040994.1:0-13601 GCA_001455285.1 Sphaeromyxa zaharoni
GAAGGTTTTCCATCTACTAATTTCTACAAAACGAAATAGCTTTCTAACTGCTAATCGTTAAAAATTTTGACTACCAAACATTAAAATCCTTAAGGACATAAGAACTTCTAATTTTCTTGAATTTCTATACTTAAATTAAAAAGTACTGCAAATCAAACAAAAACATTTTCAATTATTACAATCGGAATAAGTTCATTAAGCTATAACAAAAATCAAAATAAACATAAATAGCTACCTTTTGAAGTTCAGAATTAAAATCGTTTTGATTTCCCTTTCGAATACAACATCTTATTGCCTTCCACAAACTAAAATGATCAATATTCTAAAAAGAAATAATCACCGTCGACTTTCATTTGAGTTAGTAATAGAATTTTTTGGTATGAAACGAAATAACTTTGCCTTAGAACAGAGCGAAATTTTTTTATCAAAGCCATCCTAATATATCTTTAATAACTAGACTTGAAAGGAATACATCATTTTTAAAGGATAACCCTGAATTTTGATCACCTGAAATTACCATATCGTTTTCATTTTGATCACTGATAAGTACATAGAAATATTAATAAAATACGTTAAGAAACCAGTTATGAAATTACTCTTTTTATCCTTAAATAGAATAAAATAATGATATATTTCTTTACCATGAATACAATTGATGCAATAATCTTTGAAGAATCCAATATCTTAACTTTTCCATCTATTTTTGGCTGAGAATGTATTAAGTTTTTGAGACTAGATATGTAATTATAAAAGGGCTGCGAAATCAAAACTTGAATTTAATATCTGGAAAATTAAATGTAAAAGTTTTATTATAGCCAATTATTTTGATTAATCCTAAGCACACATAAGTATGGGTTATTAATTCCACTACCATTACCTTCTATCTTTAATGAAAGGTGGGAAGAAGCGTATAATAGTTCGACTGAGAAATTTGCGGTAAATTCTATGGTATTTTCGTGGTCTATCATATAGATTACGTATTTATCTAAAAAACGATTCATATTAAAAAAATTACAAAACCGGTATTTTTTTCTACTATAAATTTTAAAAAATTATGAGAATTTTCATCGCTAGAAGAGAATATACATCGAAAAAATTCTCCTGGTGGTGGAACAAGTGGCACACCAATAAAGTTTGTGACCTTAAGCATGAAAATATATAATGATTAGTAGATACGTTTGTAATATTAAGTAATAATTTTACAATATAGCCAATGACTTCAACTTGGCAACTTTTAATATCAGTATCCTTGCTTATTAAAAGAAAGCTTTCGGCTGATTCAAGAAAAATATCAGAAATGATTTCCAAAATTGATCTAATTTGGCGGAACTTCATTGGAACATCCTTTAATATTTAATCAAAACTAAATACATATAAGACCAGGCAGAAGTTACCAACATCTAACCAGGAAAAATTTGGAAATGCAGCATTTATGAAATGAAAGAATGATCTGTAAAAACAGGTCCGAGTTTTGTAATGATGATCAAGAGTATAGTTAGGGTTCATTATAAATGCTTCCTCTATAATATATAACACGATAAATACAGAGAACAAAACTATTTTTGCTTTCCATATCCTACCATATCAAAATTAAAAAAAATAAAAAAATAAAACCCTCACAATTCTCACAACTTTCTCTTCATTGAACTTCATGCACATAAGCTAATTAACATAGAACCTCTGAAGTTATTTTAATACTTGGTTCATAGCTTCAAGACGGTATAGTTTCTAGAGGAATAAAGGGTTTTTAAAATTTTATATTTGAAATATACAATAGAAGAGTTAGATAAATGAAGAAAAAGATACTCTTTATATTGATGATATAAAATAGAACAAAGCATCTTTTAAAAATGTAATAGCGTAGTAATCTTTAGAAATGTAATCCAGAGTATCCTTTAATGTTATTTTGTCTTTTCTCCCTCTAGTAAAGCACGTCAAAAAATACTTTTGAAGTAATAATAGAGAATAACGCCGCGATCATTAGTTTAAACACATTTTAAATATTCAAACATCCATGAATTTAATTAAAGAATTTTATTCATCGAAAATTTTTAACTTTTTGCGTTCTTTCTAAACGGTCCCAGGGATAATTACTTTTACATAGACGTATAGGACTTTTGCTTACGAGTTAAAATTTCTGCTTGAATTGAAAGTGATAATTTAATAAATTATAGAAAAACCTTTAATGATAAAAAAGTTTAAAGATTTATGAAGCCATAAAATCGAGAATAAATCTAAGCTACAGGACATGAAATTCAGAACTTAAGTTAATGTTACTACCCGTTAAAAAGAGACGGCATATCAAAAATTGCATAAAGTTGTTACATGTAAATGTTCAAAATAACAATTTAGAAAATTTATGAAAGAAATTGTTAAAAATAGTAAATTTTATAAAAGGTCCAGTATAATATATTTTAAAATTAGACGTCATGACTATTTATCTAAAATGCTACTTATCAGACATTTATTTTCAATTTACCTAACACTTAAAGAAATGCTGATGTGTGATGCTCCTATTATCAATATTATTTTATTCATAAAATCCAACAATCGTTTTAGATATATAAAAAGTTTTAGAACATTTCTCTATATTTTTACTTTAACATACTAAATGCATATTATCATGAATTTTAATCTTCAGGGAAATCTTATTATGATTGATTAGAAAAGTATAATAGGCTATTAAAGAACAGAGGCAAAACTTATTTTGGCTAGGTAAAACGAAGGGTTTAATGTTTTAATTATGGAAAAAAGCATGTATATAATAGACTTTTAGGCAATAACTTTAATTTATTGCCACCAACAGCTGAAAAGTACAGCGATTGAATATAACAACCTTTATAAAATTTTAAAATTAAAATGACCATCTTATTAAATTTTAGGTTTAGTGCTTACAGTCAACAATGATTTATAACTGATAATAATTAAAAAGCAGTAAATAGATTCCCAAAGTGAACATCAATATAAAGAATAATGCACTATTACACAATCAATGTGCATAGACTTAAAAATTTAAAAAATATTACGTAGAAAACATTAGAAGTGCTAAACTTTCACAGTTCCCATAAAAGATAAGTCGATGGTAGAGATATCAATACTAGACCAAAAGTATTAAACTGATAATTAAAACTTGGGAGGATCCTTATCTTATAATATTATCAAAAAGATACAAGCAGGTAGCTACAGTTTTTAGATATCAATGACGGTGCATGAAATTAATTTTATATAAACTGTCATATACATAAGTTCATATATATATATATATATATTTCAGATATTTTATTTTAAAAAAAGTAAATGTTTTTGTCATCTAATTCATACCAAAATATGAACTTTATATTTATGGACACTGTGACAGTTATCGATATACATATATAGTTCCTATTATTTAAAGTTCAAAAAAATAATAAATAAATTATTTAAGATTCCTTATTATTCTCCCCCTGAATGGAACACAAAAATTTCTATATTTTTGCAAATATTTATTTATATAACTTTATTAAAAATGAGAAAGAAAATTATAACATAGTGCTAAAAAGTTTCATAAAAAGTAAAGCATTTTACAGATTTATAGTTCGATAAACAATTTGTTTAATGAGATTAAATTAACAAGTCTTTACAAAACATTATCTTTAATTTATAAAAATTTTATATAGTAAATAAAAATTGAACATTTATTTATTTTTCCAGCCTATAAAATATATTTCCGTCTACAAAAATTATTCCATTCCTTTAACAGAAAAATATATTTTACTCCCTTTATATAATGAAATTTTAAGATTGGTTGGCCCAGGGTTTTCACTTTCAAGCACTTTTGTGACACATTGAGCAGTAAATTTAAACAATAAGCCTTTCTTTTCCAACAAGTAGGAAAAGCCTCATATAACCCTTAACGTTTGTGCGTGAATGTTGTTCTGAAGCGGATTAGCTCATAAGGGATTTTTTACCCTATTATTTTGTATACATAAGTTTCCTTATCGTTTTTACTCGTTAGTTTTTTATAAATTCAATAATTTTCGAGGAAAGTAATTAAGAACCTTGTCTTAGCTTTTCCAAAATTATTATATTTAATGACAACTAAGAATTTCCCATTAAAATGAACTTCAAATAATAAATTCATACTGTTTTATTTAAGAATTTTTTTTATATAAAATTACGGTTTTACAAAATTTTACATTAAAAAATATACTCAGGCAGCTGTTATATTTGTAATTAAGAAGTATAAAGACATTTCATAGCTAACGAAAACCTTGTCTAATAAATTTTCTAATTAACTAGATTATGAAGATAAGTCTATTAAAAAAATCTAGCAAATCAAAAATTTAAAATATCCATTTACATGTAAATCGTATTTAAAAAAACTAATCAGAACCACAAGGGCGTATCGTATTCTAATTAACAAAAAATTATTTTTTAATGTTAATTTAAAGGTGGTCAGTTTACTCATATAAAATCATCAAAATTCTAGAGGAATAATTTAATAAACCCGTAGAAACAATCCCGAACTTTTTTTAAGTCAACTATTATTTTTATAATAATATTAACTTCCTAAATGCTATTATATATTATATTTAGATTTTTTTAATCATTCAAGTATTTTCGTAGCTATATAAAGCCAAAACCTTATTGATAGTAAACGTCTAATAAACTGAAATATGTGTTATCAGTATTGTCTAGCAATACTGATTAAATGACTTTTCAAAAAAGATAATATTGTACATATGTATTTGATTCTATATTAATAATACTTAATGTTAAATATATTCAGAGCCTTCATGGAATATTATGTACCGGTAAATAAAGAAACATTTTTACAATAAAAGAATAATTATATGGATTGCTAGCCAATTTAGTAAGAAAACCATAAACGAATCAACAAATGAAAAACCCTCTAACCGTTGTCAACAATTTTTATGAAATATATATATATTTATTCTATAAACTTATTCACTTGAATAGGCCGAAGAAAGGAAAAATTATGTAAAGGATTGTTCGCTTAGGTTAAACTAAAATATATTAATAAATGATATATATTTACAAATATTGTTTGAAAAAAAATATTGAAAATAACCTGCAATATTATTTTATAATCTTTTGGTCTATTCTAAGAAAATCATTAAAGTAGCAACATAATACAGTTGATAACACTAAGGAAAGAGTTTTTATCGTTTCGCCAATGTGCTTGATATAATTAGAAGCTAAGAGCACCTGTTCAGCAATACAGATTTCTTGGCTGTCAGCACTAACGAAGTTATTAGTTGGACTTTTATCTCGTTGAGAAGAATAGGAGCCACTGTATCCTATTCTAGTGGAATCGTCGCCTTCACTAGAATAAAAAGCGTTCAGAGATGGGGAGATCTGTGAACTCCTCGGTACACTTTGCTGTGACGCAGAATGCTTACCATTGCACTGTATAGCTTCGTTAAGTTTTGTTAGCCACCTTTCTTTATCCTCATCAGGTACTATAATAATTAATTAGTTTAGTTAACAGCTACTCTTCAAAATGAATTTTACACCTCTCTTCGAAACGATAGAGAGCACACCTGACAATTCCTCTGTAAGTTCCGCGCCCTAAGATCAGACAATAACCGCGAAACTGGGAAACTACAGACAATGACATGTGACCACGTCTTTTGTGAAACTTTCGATCAGATTCATCCTATACAGTGAAATAGTTAAAAAACCCACTCCGTACCAAATAATACGAAAGATAGCCACTGTCATCTTCCAAAACAAACCATCTACTTTGCCACCCTTTAATCACATTGGTAAATTTTGTAACTGGACCCTCCATTAACCATTACAAAGAGGCTCAACCAATATTACAACAAGAAAATTATAAAATACAATCATATACGCATGTGTACATATTTTGATTCTTTATTATGTTTTTAGGGATTAAATTTGAATACCTTCTTACATTAATCTGATTATGTCCATACAGTGGAAAATGATAAAATGTACATTACAGTAATTAAAAATACTTTGAACTTTTTTACTGTATCTTTAGACCATTTTATATATGATTGCACTATTACAAAAAGGGAAATATAACTGTTGAGCCCCAAAATATTTAAATAAAAAGTTTCATCTTTTTTTGTAAATTTTTTCTATAATTCCCTAACTTCAAGCCAGAATTTCATTTTCTTTCTTACCATGAACTTTTTATTTGTTTTTTACCATTCATGCTGTATATATTATATACAATTATGAAACAATAACAGTGACCGCATATTTACATGCTAACCGGATACTAGCGAATTATTCTAATAGTTTTACATGCTTTAAATTTAGCAGGCTTACGGTAAGTTTCACAACTTATTTTTATAACGTAAATATTGTTTCTTATAATTATGTCGCAAAGAAACGTTTTGGAGCTGCCCACATATTTGATGTTCGGTGATCGAAGTAGTATATAAACCCGTTATCTATGTATTCGTCTGTTGCAATCCGGTTCTGCTCTTTCCAAACACTACAATATATTCTATATGAGTTCAAAAACTTTTGAAGCACACCTAAAATCTTCTGAATGACCGTAAATTGAATAGTTTACTATAACAATCTGGGTATATCATAAATACAAGGATTTAAGACCTTGGACTGTTCGACAAGGATTGTAAATGAAGAAATTACTCCAAATTACGGTCCACATAGTTAGAGTTAGTAAATCTTTTTACACGGAATATGTGTGGCAGCATATCTTGGAAGTATACGTGAAAAATCTTTCCTCAAAGCTAAGTGACATCAAGGTGAGTTAGAAATAATGGCTTAATAAAATAATTGTGTTCATTCTTAGCATATGTATAATTTTTTTCTCTTAAAAAGTTTCAGACATAGTGTCGCCACGATTTCCGTCACGATCAAATATGAATTTAACAATATTTGACACGCGACAGGTGATCAGCTGGACTATAAACGTGTAGTAAACAACATGTAATAAGTAGGTGGTCGGTAGATATGAGGTTATACGCACCCTTTCAGCATAGTACTATTGTTTGATTTTATTTTCTTAGCTATGGAGGAAAAAACCTTTACCTGCTCCTTATGTTTTCGTTGGCGGTTCAGTAAGATGGGACTTACATCCAGCCCGCTTTCGCGCAGGATAGGCGCCAACCCGAGCTTCCCAGCCTACCCGGCAGGCAATGTAGGGCTTTCATCTACTAAAACAACTCCCATTACCTACCCATATACTAGGGCTACGCTACCTTATCAGGCCTCCGTTCTCTGGACGTACTATTATTTGATAATGATCTTTTTTCGCAATTTGTGAATTATTCATTCCGTAAAGAACTAGATGATGTTAACTACTATCTATTAATCTCGAAGATTCCCAGAATTGATTCAAGAATATAATTATAATAACCTTTAATTAAGCCATACAGTCCATGTGCTCGGTTTTGTAGGTTTTCGTTTTAAATCAATTCATCTTAAGATATCAAATTTCGTCCAGTCAAATCGTTATTATTTAAGCTAATGTTGAATTTGAATATTAAGATCCTTAAAAACAGGAAAAATTAATTAACAGATTTTTTTCTTCAAAAATTCGAGGTAATTGCTTAATAAATTTTAAAAAAATCTAAAAATAATGCTTTTCTATACTTCAATAGTTTTTTATTTTACATATTTCAAGGCTCTACTTATAAAAGACGACATAATATCGATGGATAAAATTTTTCAAAAAGTTTTTTTATCAATCTTTATACTCTTCCAGCAGAAAATCGTTATATTCTGAGTTGATTTATTGAATATTATTCAATTGTAATCCTTTATGAATTAAATCATTCTATAAATTCACTCCCAATACATCATAAAAAATGTTATTAAATTTTATGCAAATCAGTACTTAATTTTATACATCTTGAAAAATGAATAAATAGCTTAGAGAAATCTTTTGCATATTAATATACAAATACCAAGATTAAAGAAAATTCATTATCCAAAAGTTTATTAAAAATTGTTTCACAGATCAAAATGCGAATCAATATTTCAAAAGATATTTCATTTTACTAAAAAAGAATATATAGTAGTAAATTTGTGAATGATTAAACTTTTTTACCCTTATAAGATTATTTAACAGGATTTTACAAATGTTATTCAAGTGGAATAGGAGATTTTACTAAAATGTAGAGTTCTAAACCAGATCAACGATTGGATTTGGTATTATCATTTAAAAAGTTAGTTCTATCTAGGTGGATAAAAAATTCGTATACATATTTTTTGTAATTATACCCTACGTAATATTTCAGTACTAAATTTTGTCAGGAAATAATTTTTATTAGCTTATCATTTTTGATTAGCTGTAGATATGTATTGAAGGAAATAAACAGGATTCTTATGAAAAAAACAAAAATCTGATTAGCAAAATCGTTATTTACAGATCATCGGGTTCAGACATAGTTTATGTTCTAATCATTTCGTTTTCGGTATTTTCCAGTAAAAATAAGTAAAGAAATATTATGAAAGCATTGCAAACATAAGATAGGAACATCTGCAATAAAGTAAAATAGTTTATTTTTGCATGTGGAAAACTTCCACTGCGAATCTTTTGTATGATTTGGATTTTTTTGTAATTTTAACTGATCATAAAATAGGGATCGGATACATCATTTGAATCATATTAAAAGAGACATATTTTCAAAAAATAAAGATTCCTTGATGGTATAATCATATATGTATATAAAGTAATAACCTGAATATTCGCTATTCTATTTTCTTGCAATAAGATCGATGAATATTTAAGGAACCGTAAATAAATTCTTTTTGAAAATATTGAATGTAAGAAGAATGATAAATATTTTAAAAGTATTATTGAATAATTTTTAATTTATTTTATATTAGAAGAACAAATTTATAAATTGGTTGAAAATATAATTTAGTTTAACTCATTAATACCGGAACAGAAGTAAAGTAATTACTTTTTCTGCAAGATTAAAATTATCTTAATGGTAGAAAATTTCTCACAAGAAAATAATCCAAGCCTGTAAAAATAATGTGAAAAATAAATTATGTAAATACGATATCCCATTGGATAGGTATCCATATGGACATAACTTGTCAAGATGGAACGCGTCCTTAAACCGTAATTGGTATTTTCTTTAAGCAAAACATGTTTTTATACAATATAAACAGTTACAAAAATAATAGTATGCTAATATAAAGTTAAATTATTGGTTGCATAAAAAACGGTGCTAAAATAGATACTGTTATTAAAGATCATTTCGGTAATGTAATCATTACATGATCCCTTTCAAATATGTTTGTATTAAAATATATTTTTGTAAATGCATTAGGAATCTTTGAGATTCCAATACAATATTGGCTGAATTTTTCACCGCTGTTATGCGAACTCAGAATGATGTAAGAGATTTTTAGGCTTAAAAGGAATATAATATTCGGCTACCTACTGCTAATAGTTAAAATGTTACACGTTTCCCATGTTTATCGTAACCCTGAAGCATTTATGACAGGATGATTGCCTAATAAGATTAATATTTTATATATGCTAATTTTTACTTCGATAAAGACAAAAATTTAATTAATCATCCTAAAACATTCACCTTATACATAGGCATTGAACACTATCAGCAACACAACAAAGAAAATAGGTATATACAAATGCCAACATAAAAATGTTAAAAGAACTATTATATAGCCGCCCGCTTAAACTACTGTAATTTGAAAATTTTGACGATATGATGGCGTCACTAATATTTATAAATTTTAAAATAATATCTTGAGGCTTTAACGTTCCAGAATACTACCTAAACCGGTTTGAAAAAATTGCTGGATCCTTTCCATAATTTACAGCATTTTTGGGATGCTTCTAGAATGAAGTGTTTGACCGACCGTCTCTTTTTTATTTTTAGTTAAATCTGTAGCAACCAAATTAATCTTTTATAAAATGTTACTTAATTTTCTATCTTTTTAGTAATAGTTAAGCATGGAATAAGAATTAAACTTGAAAAAACGTGATATAACCTATAAGAGAAGTAATTGATCAAAATTTTGATTATGTATTTTGTATAAGTTATTAATGTAACCTGAATAAAACAATTTATAATCTTAAAGTTATATAAAAAAGAATTTTTAGATAAAGTATTTATGCATAAGAAAATCAAATAATAGTCTGTTGCGACTTCAAAGACCTATCATAGTAGGTTCATTGTAACTACGACATGCAGGCGGTACGAAGAAGATGGAAAAATTTTTTCTAATTCCAATCGGTAGATAACTGGTCCGTATATTTATCCATTACGTTCAAATTTCATTCAAAACTTAGAATTCTTCATACTAGCTGGACGTAACACGTCAAAATCTATGACGTGGAAATCTTCACAGTTCCCGTTGACTTTACAAGTTTATTTCCTGTTCGACAACAATCACTAACTTTTTTAGTATTTATAACATTGAAGTCCCAACTATACGAAGAGTTCCGGTTCGTCATTTACTTTTCGGATGCGGAAGCTGCAGTTGAAATTATTTAATTCACAACATACTACCTCAGTTATAAATAAATTTTATAAAATCAATTAGATAATGGATGACAGGCCAAAACTTCAATACGAAAAATTGCCTAATTAAAAATAGAGATTAATTTTAACTAAAAGTAAGGTATCTTGATTAAAACCTTAAAGTTAAAAAACAAATATCCTCTTCCTTTCTATATCCAAATTGCTCATAAAATCCAATAAGCTCAGTTTTACAATCGAGACTTGTTTTGTAGCATCCCATATCCCTTGAAAGTTTTGTCATGATACTAACCAACCTAAACTAATTTTAATCATCAGATAAATTTTTATATTAACAAATATCCTATCTTTTTATTCCTATAATTAGAATCAATAACCACGTCTTCAATTCGTCCTCTCTAAGATATAAAGAACACTTCCTGCCAATAAATACTTTCGCACATTTATGAATGATCTTTTGCTCAATAATTAGTGATATCGACCCAACAACTCTGTTAGAATTTCGATCAAAAATAACTGCAATAAAATAAGTATCAGGAGACGATTTCATAATTATAAAGCTCTCTAACAAATCATTATTATAAAACTAGAGCTAATAAAAGACCAGTAAATTCGTTTTCAGTGACATTTCCCACTATAGTTAACTGACTCATAAGATCCGTATAGCCTTCATGTAAATTTAATTTTGTATTACATATGAACCATTTTTAAAGTCGTTTTTACCTAAGGGTCGCAATATCAACCCACTTTCTTCAAGTTCACTTATTTTCCCACCTAATTTAAGGTTATCTACTGTACGTTTCAAAATTTCAGGATCGAACAAAAATTCATTCTCATTAAACATTTTTTCCTCGCGCTTGCGGTGCATGGTTTTTCAAAGACATGTAAATGATCAAATCATTACATACTTAATCCTCGAAGGTGGATATTGTCATTAATAAATGACATTTACCAGACAGTGTTTTAAGCTGTCTGCTTAAACTATTAAAGTGGCTTAATCAACGGCATCTTATAAAGGTGGAAAACAACATGGCAAAAAATGTTGGGAATTTATTTATCTTAAATAATAAATTAAAGGCGTCGTAGGCTATCTTGTATAAATCATTTATAATAATTTCTAAAATAAATAAAAATATTAATCTTCCCATGCATAATCCCACCACTCACTAGTTAATGTTTAGTTTAAGCGGCCCTTTTAACACTGAGAGAAAGCTTTTTATCCTCTCGAACCGCCACATCCACCATTCGCACTGTTTCAAATTGCGGAAATCGGTAAATATAACAGAATTTGTTTACTTTGTTACGTATTTATAACTGAATCATGCAATTTTTGGCGTTTGTTTTAATGTTTTGAACCATAAAAAGTTAGAAAAAATGATATAAAAACATTTTCATGTTTTCCTAAAATTTATATCCAGTTATGTAGAAGTAGATATAAAATTGATCTGCCAATGTTAAGTACATTTTATCAGCAATGATATTTAGAAATATAACGGCAATATGTAAATTGCTGTCAGAAGGTGTACTCCATATTAATAACAATGAGAACTATGATTTTATAGTGAAACCTTCCAGCTGTATTATAATCTTTATTTTTCTTCCTGAGAGTAAAGTTCTATGAAGGCCAGTTTGGAAAAAATTTAAGCTTTTTAAATTTTGTTGCTACAGGTACAAAACTGTAGTTTTATTAGTTGATAAAATTATCAAATATTAATATATTAATGGCCTTCATGTGAATTCGGCAAAAATAAAAAATCATCTAACTTTCAAAATAATTTTTAACTATTTACTATATTTCCTATAACTTTGTGACATATACGCCGGATATTGGCTAAAAAAGCATATAAATATGCTTCTGCTAGTATGCGGCGAACCTGTGTTGTGGCGTAGAATAATTAAAATTATATTTGAATAGTTAATTAGATAATTAGAATCGATTTTGTATAATAATCACCTGACTTCTGATCATTATAAACTTAAGGTGTGTTTTTTATAAAAAATTGAAATGGACAGATTGTGTCAAACCTGTAGGCTATAAATTTGGATTAAATAGTTTGCATTCATGAAATGATTTCGTGTCTGACTTGAATATCTCAAATAATCTATATCAGGTGCCAAGCCCCGAGTATTAATATACATAATTTTTGAGTCTTGGAAATACTACTTAACTACCGATTTACGGCGGGAGTAACCGGTAACCTGGAATCATACTTCATTCGTTGAATGTTTTCTTTGTAACTGACATCTATGAATAAGTTAATATACATTTTTTCATTCTACCTTTAAACATTTTAAAGGAATATGAATTTTTTAAGAAATCGATATCATATATTGGGTACTCTTAACTAATTATTCCTCTTTATGTGTCTGTACTTGTGAACTCATAATCCAAGAATAATTTTTTGTAAGAATATTTTTTACTAATTTAAATATAAATTGATTCTTGTATCCTTATTGTGAACAACAGTTATCTATGACTTAAGACTGGTTGATAATAATATTAAAACAATTCAAGTTCTATGTTTACCACCACAAAAAAATTACATTTATTTGTAAAAGAAATTATACCCGCTAATTTTTATCCCAACAATTTCTTTTATAGCATTGTTAAGTATACTTTGACTTAAGCAGTCTCTAATGGACTACGTATCAACGTCATTTACAGCGTTTTCAAACTCTTGTCTATTTGCAGAAACAAAATTTATACAAATTTTAAATGAATGAATAAAAATTAAGTTAAGACATAAAACTGATTGATGATAGAATAAGAGTAAACAAGTAAAAAAGAGTATTTAAATATATATTATGGATATCGTATTGACGAAACTGATTAAAACCACAGATTTAGTGCTTTTAAACAACGGAAACCCTTATTCTTGTTCATATATACATAAGGAAATTTAATTTGTGTTTGTTACTGTTATCAACGAGCAACCAGTAGCAGAACAAAAACGAATGATCCTTAAATACAGGAACTAACGACTTAAATAGTTGTTTTCTAAAAATTAATACGAAGTGATGACGTCATTAAAAAATCGTTTAATCGTCTTTACTGAGAAGATTTTCAAGATCTTCATCATCGGTTTCCTTTACAGTGTCAAAAATAGCTTTAAGTTTGTTCATCGTCTTTCT
>LDMZ01040998.1:0-13071 GCA_001455285.1 Sphaeromyxa zaharoni
TTTTTTTTGAAAGCTTCTTTTATTTATAGACTTTCCTTCAGCTTTTTATCTATTCTCTAGGGAGTATATTCTGCTAACTATTTTCTATTTTTTCTTATAATTTTTATAATGAATGGTAGAAAATGATTTACATTGTTTGAGCATCATTTATTATCATATTCGAACAGTACATATATCAATCAAATTTTGAAATATCGTGTATTTATGTAGAGAAAGTAAATGAATGTCTATTTAAAAAAATTTTTTTAATTATTTGAGGTTTGTTTTATCGCAAAATTTTATTAACAGTATTTTATTCTAGGGAGTCTTACAAATGTTTTAAATTATAATTTATGGTTATTAACTGATCTATTGATATCGATTACATGCACAATTAACATGGAATTTTTAAGGCAAATTCGATGATTTATGATTAAGCCAGTATCGTAAAAGGACTGTTTATAATCTGTGTGAAATAGCTTAATCCAAATCGATTCAAATAAAAGATGTACATCCGAGATTTTTCAAGAGGATATAAAAAGTCATTTATTTTCTAGGTTTGCAACAAGAAACACTCCAAAATTTATTGGACGCTAACGCTTTAAAACAAGCATGAATACTTGAATTCTATTTTTTTTAAAAAGATATCAAAAATATTTTATTCTGAAAAATTGGACTTAATAAAATGGGGATAATGATGACTCTCTATTTAAATGAGCATAATTTAAACGTATTCTTGTACTAGTGAAAGCAGATTTAATGTATGAAAAGCAATTATAATTAATACAATTGTAACAAAAAGATTGTGGAAGGATCTCCTAAAATTGTTCTGTTAATATAAACGTATATATCACCCAGAGAACGAAGGCCAAAAAACTGGTAGCGTGGCCCTAGCAAAAGGATAGGTAATGGGGGTCGTTTTAGTGGGTGAAATCCCCACACTGCCTGTCAAAACCCTGGGAGGCAATGACTGGCGCCTAACCTGACGAGAAAGCGGGCAGGAGGTAAATCCCATCTTACTGAACCACCTTTGAATTCATAAGGAGCAGGTAAAGGTTTTTTCCTCCATAGCTAAGAAAAAAAAAATTTATATTGTCACTCATGATCGACTGCGCCACTTATCGTTGTAAAATACTGCTAGTTCCGGTAAACAACTAGCACGTGTAAAACAAAACAATAACTCCAGGGCTACGAGCTCTACCGATCCATAACCCTTAGTATCTTTTTCATAAATATCCTTCATTACAGCTCGTGCAACGAATGCAAACCAGATTAAACAAAATATTTTTACTCTCAATAACGATCTTTGTAGGTCAGAAAATTATAATAGTTTATTTTGGAAAGATCACCGACAAATGTTATAGGTTATTTTTAATGTTATTATCAATAACTTTTGGCATTTTTTGTCATTTTCAATGTATGTACTTGTTATCGTAAAGTTATATTATTTTGACATTATTTTACACCAAAATATCAGACAAATTAAGTTTATAGCTGCCAATTTGAAAATGGAAAGAGCTATAATTTAAAAATAATTATTTTTTTTATAAAGAATATTTAAAAAATTATTAATCACATTTTTAAACCCAGCAAAAATCTATATTTATCCCTTGAATACAGTTAAATTTTTTTGGAAAAATTTTTTCTACGAAATGGGAGAAAAATGAGTTATACTTAAAAACCGTTTATCATAAATATATATTACATTCTATCATGTTTGAAACTATATATTTGATTCAAATACTTAAGTGATATTAATTTTAGAGGGCTTTTGAATGTTAAAATCGGCTTTAAGTTTTTTGAATAATATTCCAACAACTTTTATGTATTAATTCCAATTATAACGGAAATAAATAATGAAATAAATACTAATGCGTTTTCTTGCATGGTTTATTGATTGAAATTTTATGGAAATCATTCCATATTTAAGCGGTGTGCAATGCTTACCAAAAATTTATTTTAAAAAATTATTTATTTAACAAATTGAATTATATAAATTGGATATTTATTGTTAGAAATTGCCATTTTAATTATAAAGATATAAATGAAATAACATTATGTGTCATCTACTATATCTCTGACAACTTTATTTATTCTAATGATGGACCTTGTCTAATGTTTTCGTTGATGTGCGGATACGGATGCATTTCACTTTGATTCATTTTTGCCGGATAATTTTTATTTTTTTTGATGGAAAGACCTAGCAATTACAGTTAATATTTATGCCGATTCAAATAAAAATGTAAAATGGTTGTGTTCTATTTTATATTAAAAATAATAGCACTGGGGCTTTTATATTGCGTATCTGTCATATTACTTACAAATTATTGGGATTGACTCAGGTTCTTTTTAAAATGATAGAATATATGTATTCACAACTGAGGAAATTGCATAATTTTTTACTTTTACAGGGTGGTATTGCTTTTATTAACATGAATCATTCTAAATTTTGGATATATATACATTATCTAATAATTTACAAACCCTTTAATTTAGAAAAATGTATATTTTTATAAAACCAACGTAAATGAGAATAAATAATAATATAATTATTTTTATAGTACCGTTTAATCTAATAATTTTCTTACGTTAACTTAAAGTTGGTAATTAGGCTGTAAAACTCTAAAAAAATAACTGTGCTCTAATTTACGTGGTTAGGCATAATGCCTGATATTTAGCCAAAACTTATTTCCTTCAAGTCCAATACAAAAAAGTAATTAATCAAATTCAGAGTGATCTCACCAGTAAAATAATAGTAAAATCTGAAAACATTTTGTTATAGCTGATTTCATTTACAATAATCTGCAGGAAAGTTCTTGCGTGTAAATTTTTTATAATGAAGATATATCCAAAAATCTTAGCTTTAAGATCGACATTTATGTCTATTCACCACATATCTGATATATTATCTACTCCTTTCTTGGGCTTTAAAAATAATTCTTTATATTATAGACAGGATGTTATCGATTTTTTTGTTCAACATTCATCTATACTTGCCAAATGCATAGCTGGTTTACCCGACAAAAAAATTACATTTTGTTGAAGGGAAAAGAGCCAGTCACTATCAGTTGGGATTGCAAACCAAATGGAAATCTTTGGTAAATAGGTCTAAATTTTATTTTTACAGGGTTAAACATTTTTTCGGATCCCAGGGTCTTGGCAGAAATCGTTAAATACCTTCGATTACACCAGAACAAGAAGCTATTTCTTAATTTAATTGGAAGAAACAGGAGAACATTCCGAGTCCAATCCTGCAAGGAATGAAAGCGAAAACAGTGCAATTCTCTGAGGGTAAGCTCGTCCAGACCAGTGTAAGACGTTTTTCATGCTTAAAGTACAACAAGTACGGGTATCACCAAGATGACTGCAATGGATAATTAACCTCCCGGGTTTGTAAAACCCATGGAAACCAGAAAAGATTATTGTCTGGAGTACTGGGAAGAATATAAAATTAACGTACAGGAGGTACAGCAACTAATAAGGGCAGATTATTATTTTTATCTGTTAATTTATGTTATGCCATTATATGCCACCTATTAGCTCAGATGCATTGATTAATGCCATTTTTGGGAACGCCCAAGTTCCTGGAAGATGTATACAGGAATAGCAACCTACTCTAAATCCTGGAATAATAAATCTGCTAAATGAAAAAAATCCTTTTTCTAAATCTTAATTCGATTCTTTGATCATTGCCTTCTTCATCGTAAAGCATATAATATTCTACAGATCATTGATTGACATAGTCTTTCGCCTTTCCTCAATTAATGAGAAAATTACTCTAAAGAACACTAATTAGACCCAATATGGGGAGGAAACTAATGTCTTTAATGTCAAACAGTTTTCATATTGTGGTGCCACACAACGAAAATTGACGCCAGTTGCCTAAAAGCAATCATGTTGGGGCGCCAAAGACATGGACGTTCCCTATAGAATCCAACGGGCGTGGCTCAAATATTTAAACTAATCGCCTCTGGACGGGAATATATATTTATTTTTAATATATGCACTTTTAAGTTTTAAAAGTGTTGAATAATTCGATGACGGAAAGGCCAAGTAAAACGGATGCAAGTAGACTGGTGACCCACCTTAACAGCAAGTCCCTCTTCACGGTTCACATTGTGACCGGGGGATACCCTAGAGGGTACCTCACATATAAAATGTTAATCGTTCATTACAGTCAGTATGATAAATACATGGACGTAAGTATATAAAGAGAACAGATATGTAGTTGTCTTGAACTAAAAAATGATTATGTTAAAAGAGAGTCTTTGTTCTTCATTTTTAATAATTTAATATGTCAATAAGAATCTTCCCCAAGAAAAACAAACTGAAATCATAAAATTATTTCGGCTTATCCTTCCCACCAGATAAAACAAAAGAGATTTTGGAGGTACCAGTAAGGGCAAATATAATAAATAACCAGCAGTGATTTACCCAAAGCTCGGAGACTCTATAATGTCCTAATTATTTGTGATCAAAAGTAAGCACAATAATCGTCAATGTTGAAAGAAAAATTAATTAGCTCCTTGGATTCCATGGTATTTGCCAGTCATTCTCCAAATGAAAAAGGGGATCATATATGTGCTGCCTGATATACTGCAAGTTAAATATTGTCACTGTTAGAGATCAATATCAATTAAATTTAAATGATGTTATCCTCCAGTCGTTAAAATCGTATAATTTTTTTAATTCTTGATAAGAATTATGCTTACTGGCAGTGCAGTATTGTTAAAGACTCTAAGGAAATGATAGCTTTCTACTGATGACCGGAGAGGTAATATACCAATCAATGACACGCTCTTTGTACTGTGAAGCCATCAGGTACCTTCCAACATATTACGGACGATCTATTTTCAAACTCACCTTGCTGCATTACTTACAAAGACGAAATTCTGGTGCCTTGGAAAACATTTGAACAATATCAAATACGCCTTTATTTCGTTCTATTTAGTTTGGAAAAAGAAAAAATAAAAACTGCAACGAAATTAATGAAGATTTTCTTTTCAGAAAATGCACTATTTAGGATATATAATTTTTGATAAATATACAGAAGTCAATCTTGAAAACATCAAGGACATTTTGGATAGGAACGATCGATGATATCAAAGTAAATAAAATCATTATTAAGTAGTGTTATCTTCTGAGAAGATTAATTATTAACATGATAGATGTATCCTTTACCCTATATCTTCTAAGAAACAATTCGAAAAGAACATGATTAGTCAAAAAGAAGAATAAATTCTTTCTACTAAAAATGGAAAGTTTCATCATAAGTAGTTTTATTCCACACAACTATAGTAGAACATATGCTCTCTGTTGCGATTTTTGAAAACAGCTGAGAGTGCAGTTCTGTTCCAAAAAATTCGGCGCCAAACTTCAATGGTACCAATTAGCAGTAAAAAACGTAACTCACCACAATACAAGTATTCTACGATTGATTGAAAGTGGTTTGATTTAGTATGAGCTATAATAAAGTTCAAAATTTTCTATACCGATGTAAGTTTGAGTTATTCGCTGATCACAACCCTCTGATACATTTAGGAAGTAGAACGGATTAAAACAGAAGATGTGAAGGATGGACCTGTAAAGTTGATCATTTCACATTTGTGTAAAACATTTACGTGGATGTGAAAACTTAACTGAAGACTTAATCTCTAGGCGAATAAATATAATCAGCGAATATTCACAAGTAGCAACACTTCTGATTACTGGAAGACAGACAAAAGTAACAAACATAAATAAGATTCTAATATTTTACTTAACAAGTAGCAAATTTAATGGTAAAGGCGATAATTATTCAATAAAGTTCGACAAGAATCTCAAATAGTAGTTTTTAGGCATCAATGAGAGCGCTTAAAAAATATTTATGTCAAAAATCATATTTACACGGGAATTAACAAAACCTTGGATGCTATTTGTTGGAAATTTTACTGACCCTATATGAACGAAGAAGTGGAGAACTTTATAAATGACAGATTTAAACAAAAAATGTAAAAAATACTACCCTAAGAGCATATGTAGTGCCTATGGTATCACAAAGTCTGTTCATGCATTTGCCTGTTTACTTAATAGGACAAATTATAACTTCAAAAACGAAAACAGGTACATAATTGTATTTTTAGTTCTTTTACCAAATTGAAATAATTATAGGGCCTTCCAAATCAAACTACAGAAAACATGGCCAAATGTTTGATTACATCAATCGTGGCTAGATTTAGAGTCTCAGCATACATTCATTCCTTCCATGGCCCATTTATCTAATCCAAACTTATTCATGGGATCTGCATTAGTATTAAATAAAGTAAGCCAAGAAAGCCTTTGCCATCCTTATTGAAAGGTCATGTTTAAGAGATAGAATATACTATTGCCGTACGACCCTGGCAAGGGTTCGCGCCTTAAGTAAGCCACGAAAACGGCCTTGGTTCGTTGAACCTTCCTTAGGTTTTGGAACCCCCTTGGCTCAGTACCTTCCTCTTCACTTTCCATATAGTTTGGGCGCATTATATTTTGAAAAGAAAGACTAAGATATATTTAATAAAACAAAATAACAATATATATAGCTAACAACGTTTTATATTCTATCCTCTGACTCCCCCCGAATCCGTGGCACCAAAACTATCAAAGAAATTTTACCAAGTTTTATTACTAGAGAAAAGTCATTTGGATTAGTACCTTGATATTGTCGGTTTAGCAATAAGAAATTAAAAAAATTGAGCAACAGAGTTTCCCCAATAGAAGTAGTATATGAAAAGCAATTACGAATCCAATATGAAATTATCAAGGAAAAACAAATAGAAGGCAAAATCTGATTGGAACATTTGTATCTAAATAACCTGACGACTTTAATAGGAAATTTCCATGATATCAAATAATTTCGAAAAAGAAGTAATAAAATTAAAACAATTGTGATATGGGATGACTAGAAAAGGATAAAAAATTGAAGAACCTATACCTAATAATACTCATTATAAGTATACGACGGATTCCTGTTTAAGAGAAATTTTACATTCGACTGAAAAAAACCAAAAAGACTAAATAGATGAGAGTCCAAAATTTGCACCTGGAAAAAATCTATATTTCAGTAATCTATATCCAGGACCAGCGCCTCGGACAAAAAGAGAAAATAGGATTAAAGGTATGAACTGATTATATATCCATGAAAAACAATCTATAGATTGAACTAAATCAAGCAGAAAGCTTCCGAACTATTTTTCAGATAATTTTGTAGATAAATAAAAGAAGAAAATATCAAGAATTATACCGGGAAAAATCGTTAATAATCGATGAATGATGATGTTTTGTTTTATATATCATTAAAACATTTTCTTTATGTGTTTTCATTTGTTTATATGCTAAAATTTATCTTTTAAGTAATCATTCATTTTTTGCATTATTTATGAATTATTTTAAAAATCAATGATGTATAGTGCTTTATGTTTTGTAGAAACCGGAAAAGAGAACGAATACCTGATAAGGTAGGGTAGTGCTAGTATAATGGTAGGTAATGGGGATTGTTTGAGTAGGCGAAAATCTTAAACTGACTGTCGGGAGCTGAGGGAAGCTCTACCTGGCACCTAACCTGACGCGTAAGCGGGCTGAAGGTATTTTCCATCTTACTGAACCGCCTCCAAAAACATAAGGAACAGGTAAAGGGTTTTTCCTCCATAGCTAAGAAATAAAACCGGACACATTATTCCATCATAAAAATAGTAGGTTGAAGATAAACGCTTATGCATTGGGGAAATGGAATAAATTTTATAAAATTCTTTTTTATAACATAGCGGAGATTGAACACACCAGGCTACTATATTTTAAAAAAAAGATTGATTAAAGCAATTGATTTTTAATTTTTCATAAAATATGAAGTGTAAATAGGTTGTTAAAAGGACAAACAGATGTTAAGTTATTAGTAAATAAGTTCAAATTCCTTTTAAAGTTAATTCATTTGAAATTCTTATATTTTGAAGAAGCTACTCTCAAATATTTGTTTCGAGGCTTGATATTCCCCTTTGAAAACTAAAATGAATTTATTTCAACCATTAAATGAATTATTAAAAAAATTGAATTAAGTTTTATATTTATTTTAATATTTAATAGTTAAAGCAAGTTATTCAAGAATATATATTCCCTTTTTGTAATGTTATCTACATCTGATATACCATATTCTTGAATGAATAGAATTACTATTTCGATAGAAGCAAAAAACCAATTTTTGATAAAACATGTTAAAAATGTCTTGGACTTGCAAGTTGTTATAGAAAACGTTAAAGTGTCGATAGTGAAGAAAAAAATTTTGGTAAAAATGTACTTGTATCAGAATTAGATTTCTTGTTTGTTCAACACAAAGCTGTTGCTTAAATGTTTTTCTAGCTTGCTAGAAATAATTTAAATTTTGTTTATAAGTTTATTCCAAAGGCATCGTAGTTCAAAAATATGTGAAAACAATTATTTATATTTTTTGTTCCTTGACAGACGACAATCATAATTTATCACACTCTTTAGAAAAAATTATAATATTTTTTAATATATATATTATCGTAACAGCACGGACGGCATTGTAATCAGAATCTCTCAGGGAAACGCCTTAGTAATTAGATTATAGTTATTAATATATATATTTCTACGCTAATGCGAAACTTTAGATTTCACATGCCAGCAGTAGGCTTTCCTGCATCAATTTCTTCATGCGGAAATCCTAAGCTCCGCATGGGACTACAAAAATATATATGATGTATTTTGACAATACAGTAACTCAAAGAAATTTAAATTTTCCCTTCCAAACTGATTTAATAAATAGAATAATCCTTACAGTATAGATATTTACGGTATAATTTAACTCGTTTTTTTATATAATGAAAGGTTATGTAAATAACATTTTTATTTGATCTGTAACAATTGTACTTAGTAAAGGCATTTTTCTAAGGATTCCTTTTTTTAAATCGATATTGATAATATCTTTCATTAATTTTCAGAGTTGATATATTAAATGTGTTTTTTCGTTACTGTTTATTTTATTTCATAAAATATGTGTTACGTTAGAAATATTGAGAAATTATATTCTATTCATTCCTATTTATTTGAAACTCGTGAATAATGGAAATAGTGGATCAGAATACGTTTGGTTCTACCTTTTTGTAGTTCGAATATACTAACTTTTTATATTTTTAAAAAGTTAAAATTAAAAGATAAAATTTTACTTTTAGTTATACATCAAGTATCACGGATTTATTCCTTTTAAATTCCTGTTAGAAATAAAAGAAAACAAATCTAATAAAACATCAAACAGTCCAGAACGTTGATAATTCCAATTTTATGCTGTCAAGATATCTCATGTCACTTCCACGTTATCTTTATTCAATGCTAGAGATTTCATCCTATTTTATGGGAAAGTATTTAGAAATATCTTCTAAGTAAAAAATTAAAAATCAAAGAAAGCATTTTTTCTGCAAAATGTAATTATTTCACTGGCATATTTTAATAATGATTGAAAATACTTTTCCAGAATCATACCTAAAAATTTATTTTGTTGAGGTTATTTATCGTGGTAAGATAACTGTTGTACCGTTTTAATTCCTTATATTTTAGACTGAAAGTAAATTAAGAAAGAAATTTCTAAATTTGCAAGTTACCTCTATAAATGATTCAGGATTTAACAATTTTTTGTCTGTATAATTTTTCGAGTATTATTTCATTATGATTTGCTAAATATGATAATTTTGAATAAAATGATAATATATTAAGTTTTTAAAAACCTGTTTTGATCCCTTAAATTTATCTAATTTTTATGACTCTCTACTTTTAGTGGGTAGTAATAAAATAGGCTCATATTTAAATTATAAAAATTCGAAGAATAATAAAAAAATATATTTGGAATGGGATTTGAAGGGACTCATGTGTATCTGATTTAAAAAAATATATGTTTACCTTGCTGGAAGTTTGAATTAGTAAGGTAAAGTATTTAATCTGTTACATCAAAATGTTTAAAAATATGTCAAAAATAAATTTTCTAAATATTTTTAACTATAATACCAAGTTACAATATATGAAGGAAGAATTTTTTTTCTCTTTCAAATTAAGTATTTTAATACGTTTTTGCTAGTAGTATTTGCCATTTATTTTTAATAGCTCACATGAAAAATGATTGTAATTAACTCATTATATTTTTTTTAAATAAAATTGTAGAATAAATTTTTCTTGAAAAATTTTTTTCAATTATTTTAATTAATGTATTTTATTCATGTAATTATTAATTGATAAAATTGTTTTTGTGATGATGTAGATAAACAAAATTAAAAATAAATATATCCTGCAAATTTATTAAAATGAGAATAAAAATATATTTTATGCTTAATAACCATTAAATATTTCATGATAAATAGAGGTATAATCAAAACCGATATAATAGTAACATAGTCTAAAAAATAATTTTGGATATTCATACAATTTTACCCGCGTATTTTAATCTACAGATTTCCGGATTTTGTTTTCACATCATTTTCTTGTTTACCTCTATGATTTGGAAGGTTATTTTTTCCAGGACATATTAAAGTAATAAATGGATATATCCAGATATGTGAATCTTTCTACAATATGTTTTAATATATATAGAAAAACTTATGGAATCGCTATCGAAAATGTTGGTTATCCACCGTAATGTATTTGAAATATATTCAAAATAAACTTAGATGGTGTTGATTCTTCAAACTTTCGATGACCCTTTGCTTATAATATTCTGTGACTCTACTTAAATATCGAGTTTACCACTTGATTGTTTAGATACAATTAATAACTGAAAACCAGGTAATGTAAAAGGCATTAATTAATATACCAATAATTAGCATAAAAAAAGGGGTTATTATAAACAAAATTTGTTTCACGACATAATAAACGTATTTTTATTATATATCTCTTCTGATTAAAAGTAAATATTCTATCCCTAAAAGATGTGAATAGAAATTGACAATCTGACCAATGGATTCAATATTCGTTTAGTTTTAATATATGAAAAAATTACAAAAAAATAATATTATTTGGAGAAATTCAAATCTATATTTTTGTTTGAATAAAAAATTTTTATGCATTTTAAAACTAAAATATTATATCATATTATTACAAAAATTGTCATATTTTTTGAAAAGATAACCGAAAAATCGTTTCGTTCGAGTAACCAAAAATATTTACCTGTCCCCTACTAAAGGAATAATTAAATTTAAATTAGATATAATTTGTATTAATGTTCTACATCACAAACTATTAGTATGGATTGGAACCTTTATATTTTGGCATGTATATCATATTTAAGCAGTATTTATGTGTTAATCACGACCAAAAACAGATTAATTGTACGTTAAAAGATATTGATATTATTTTAATGATTCATGATATAGTTAACTAGCTAATTTTGTTCACCAAACACAAAACTATTTCTAATGTGCACAACTACTGTGCCTTTCATTTACCCATTTTTTAAAATATCATTTATTTTATTTTTTTTTATTCATGAATACAATATTTTATTTACCGGGATAAGTATATTTTAACTTTGGATTTTTAATAAATTTTAAGTATTAAACATATCTCCATATATATAAAAAGTATACCAATAATTTTTATATGTAAGAATACTGAAAAAATTTATAATAAGATCTTTTTTTTAAGAAACGGAATGCTATAATACTGGAATTTAATGTGTATTTTTGAAATATTATATAAGCGCAATAAGGCTGATAAGGCTCTCGAACCTGTAGTAATTTTGAGAGAAAATTGTTGAATTTTGAGGATATCTCCTAAAATTTTTCTTTTTTAAAATAGGTAAAGAATAGATAAGTTATAATTCTTTTCATATAAAATAAAACATTTATTTTTCTAAAGATATTTTAATTATAACATCAATATATAAATATATTTAGGCTCTTATCATGTTATCTCAGTATTTTTCAATTTGTTGAGAACTTTTTTATATTTATATTTTGCTTTTACAACGTTAGATAAATATTAAAAATTTAAATTAAATATAACAAAATGTTTAAGTTTGAATAAAATATAAGTTGGTAACAAATAATACAATTGAATATCTAATTTCTTCTGGAAATATCTGTAAAATTTGTTATGAAAGATATTTAGTATTAAATATGTAGTGATGAAAGTTATTTGTACTATTTAGTTTAATATAAAAAATTATTAAATGTTTAATAAAAATTTCAAGAATTTTAGTATTATGTGCAATAAATAATTTAGTATTCTATTTTTAAACGATCTAGATGATCTACAAAAAAATACATTAAAACATTAAAATTTTGGTTTCGTTAAATTTATATAGAAATCAATGAAATATTTTTTCATTAAAAGAATGTTTTAAATAATTATATTTTCCAAAAATTTTATACCTATAGGATAGGCGGTAGTCGGATATTAATATAATAATTTTAGTTAAAATATAAATTTAGATTATTTAATGTAAAAATCAGTGACAATTAAAATTGCATATAAACAGCATTAAAACGTATTGAATGAATTAATTCGGATTAAAAGAGATCAAGTCTAATTGTAATTAATAGTAGTAATACATTTAAATAAGATATATTATTAGGTTTGATGTTTAATTGTTTTAGAGATTTTTCAAGTCAGTACTAAATAATATAAACAATATATATCATTAAGCTATGTATTTATAAATTTTAGCTTTTAATTATAGAAAAAAAGAATGAAATAAATTGAAATAATTTCTTAAGTTATGGTTAGAAACCTACAAAAGCGAAATGTTTTAATTTTTGTTACAGTAATTAACTGATCATTCAATTTTTTGAATTTAATTATATGTAAAATTATCTAGTAATTCGTTAAAATATTGGGTTGATAAATTTAATGCTGTAATAAAAATTAATCTCATAATATTTAAATTTAGGATAACCTAGTCTTAATTTTTCAATAACAGCAGTTTTTAAAACCGGGTTAATGTTAACTATTGATTTATTTTAAAAGGATAAATTATCTAATTAATAAAATTAAATTATTCAAATTTTTTAACAGAAAATTAAGATCAAATTTTCAATATATATTGAATTATATACCTGTTTCAAGATGATTAAATAT
>LDMZ01041143.1:0-16789 GCA_001455285.1 Sphaeromyxa zaharoni
AAAAGATTTTTTGAAAAGGATGGCATACACCGCATTAAAGCAGTTTGAATAAATATAAAAAAATAATGTTTGATTCTTTCGTCTTTCTGCCACTCTCAACTAGGGCTTATTTTGCGGGTAGGTCTTATTATCGGGGAAACACGGTATTTATTCCCACAATTTGAAACATAACTATTTAATCTACATCTTTATTGCCACATTGTTTTGACAAGTCTTTTGGTTTTATTTTTAACTATGAATACAAATCTTAAAATTGTATTATAAATTCAAATAAAAATAAAATTATATTGTTTGGATAATGGCACTATATTTGTTATATTTTTCCAATATCCATATTGATACTTGAATTCCTATCCTTATTATTTATGTTAAAGGCAATATTTCTCCAAATTTGTTTCAAACTAGTTATATGTTTAGAGTAGTCTTATATAAAAAATCTTATTAAAAAAATTACTGGAATATATTGAGATGTAAATTTATTTCGATATTTCCGTGTTACACAATAAAATAGTGCGTTCCGTAGTGGTAGCTTTAGCGTATCAAAATTTTTGACAATTATAAATTCAATTTTTGCTTCTTACAAATTTCTCTTCGAAAATAACAAAAATATATTTAACTGCTAAAATGAAAAAATATTATTTAAAAATGATCAGATCGATTTTAATTTACCTATATCTATTTGGCGAGAGCACCACAAGTAGTTCAAAAGGTGTTGATTTTAGGGAAATTACTTCTAAGTAAGCAGAATTTCTGCTAGTTTATATTTAAAACAATATATGTATTTCAAAACTTATGGAAGAAGGTTCAACACAATATTTATCCAGAGCATTGTGTCTGGTCATATCAAGCCAGGTACCACAATTGCATTGAATAATACTTACTATTTTTATCTTAATGTTGATAAAAGATTGTCAAATTAAAATTTTCTCTGTATTTCTTTTTCTGTTAGACATTATTTTTATTTGCTAGGTGGGTTAATTGTTTTGAATTATTTATGCCTATTTTTTGACACTAGTCAAATCAACTATTTTACACCATTTGTTTTATCAAAACTTTTTTTTAGATTCAATAAAAACGACTTTGGAGTTATAAAATTATTTTTAAAACATTTGAGCTCTATGGGTTATTATTGGCTCTAGTAAGCATTACTGCGAAATTAATTCTTTACATCAACTTTGTTAACTTTCTCTATGTTTTCTTCTGAGGTTTTTATATTGTTGTAGTGTCTCCCGACCACGATCAAATTACTGAACCATCGGTATCACATATATCATTCTTCAACTCTAAAGATAGTTCACAGATTTGAAATGCCAGTCAGTCATATACCAGGCCTTCTCTTGACAGGTATAATTTTGTAAGACAGTACTGGGAGTCAGTATTTATGTGCCCTGTTATGACCAGGAAAAATCTAAAAGAGTATAGGAACTAAACACAAATAATTTGATACTGCGTTTCATAGTACACTTATTGCTCTATTTCTTAAAATATTTAAAAAATAAAAAAATTACCTTATTGACATGGGAAATATTCAGATTAAAAAAAAATTTTATTTTTATCTCGTATCAACCTCTGCAACCTGTGCAGACCAGAAAAATAAATAATAAGATGTAAAATTCTTCCCATACAAGAACATTGAAATATACGAAGTTAACGTTTTTCTGATACAGGATTGGCTGGTGCCCTCATGACACTCACTGCCGATATATATAATAGTCTAAGACTGCAAAATTGAAGTTTATCAAGTGCATTATTCGTATGAAAATATCATCAAAAACCTGTTATTATACAAAATTTAAACCTGCCTTGATATAACTAATGTAATTAAAATGGTTAAATTATTTTTGATCTATTTGGGTAACGATATTTATCCCAAGGTATAGTAAAGAATATTTTAAATAGAAAAAACAATTTAATTCAAGATAATAGCTAACGTTTCAACAAAAACCAATAAATGATAGGGTCTCCCAATTGATACGTGAACAGTGTGCGATTTGAGAGCCTTGTCCCATGCAACCACTAAATAAAGAGATCGAATGTTAGTAAACTTCACAAAAAGTAAGGATTTTTACACTGATGGGGTTATCTAAGTCTTATACCGTTTTTATTATATTTCGAAAAAGAGTAAATAAAGAAATGAAATTATACTGTAATTCTAAATCGTTATGGAGAGTAGGTGCATGATTTATATGAAAACATTAAAAAAGAGAGTTGCGAAGGAACTTACATTTATATGTGCTTCAGATTGTATAAACTTATTTTATTTAACATAAGGATACCTGTTATACCAAGCGAGCTTCATTTGAGAGCAATTTTATGGTAGATAAATCCTCTTTCGTATTTTCTCTGATAAATAGGTAGGTACCTCTCATATTCGACGGAGAAACGCTACAAGAGCAAAATTAATTATTAGGTCGATCAGATAGGATAGGGTTCTTTTAAGATTTTTTATTGTGACCAACTGGAACAGTATATAAAATTTATATCGTATTCTATTGGTTTTATTCAAAAGTATATTAGTAAAATTTTATTAAAACTAATTAAAAATAATATTATTTCTCGAAAAAGAGTTCTTTGTTTAGGATCAAGGTAAGTATTCCACATGAAATCTCAACTCGTATCATTTAAAGTGGATATCATTACATATTAATAAATAATACAATTTATATAGGAACACCTTAAGTAAAACAGTAGTCTGGAGAGGATTTCTCTGATAAGTGCATCCACGGAGTGTAATTTAATTCATACCATTATCACTTAATTTTTTCATCGAAATCTGTTTTCCTTTTAATAAATCTTTTAAGGTACTACTCATTTTATCTTCAAGTAAGGCCATTCTTTAACAATATCAAAAACTGTTCTGCGTTCAAACTAACTTTCTATTTCATTTGAAAAACGAATTTGACGTTCGTATCTGGATCCAAAGTGTGTTTTGCTTCAATGTTTTATCAGTCGTCGATCGATAATTCGGAAAAAATGGTCTAATTTATTTTTAAAAATATGTTTGCATCACGGTAATTTTTATACATTTAAGAAATAAAAGAAAGTAAGAACCATATAATTTATCTCTATAAACTGGAAAAGAGCCTTAACTATTTCAAAGTTACACCAGGCAAAAGATTCCAATGAGTCAATAGGATTTGAATGATAAATTAAAAATAAGAGGAACATAAATATTATTTCAAATAGATAATTTTACTGCCGAATGATGATATATTGAAATCATAAAACATTTTTTTAATTAAAAATTAAGAGGTAATCCTAAGCCTATTCTTTGGAAAAGGATGATACCCAAAGTTTTAAAATATTGAGATTCTTAAAATTATCTATTATGGCTGTTAATATATTAACCACAAAATTTCTATTTATAGAGCTTTAATAAAATGTTCAAAAAATGATTTTTGAAACGAATTATTATTGTTAAAATGATATTATAGTCTAGAAAACAAGAAATTATTCTTAATCAATCGTTTTACCAGTAACAGTGTTTCACTCACAATAGAAATTATTTTTGAAGTTTCAGAAATCAATGTTTAGTTAGATATAAAAATTGGGGAAAAATCCAATTGGACGTGTTAAATTAAGTACTAATCGAAAATTACAAGGAATAACTTTAACAAAAATTTGATACCAAATATTTTCAAAATATATCAAATTTATAAACGGCTTTATATAAAAAATGTATGTAAATTTTTAAAAAAATAACGTTAAGTCACCCAAAAGATGTTAAAAACAGACGTGAGCAGACAACGAAATGTGTTTTTTAATATTTTTAGCAGTAAAACTATTCCCTAATTCGTCATAGCATTGGAGATAAAAAAACATAAGAAATCTGTAAAAGATAATTATATGCAACAAATACTTCTAAAAACTTTTAAAATTGATTTCATAGAAAGCTAAAAGAGATTGAGTTCTTAATAATTAAGATATTATTCAGATATTTAAGGAATATTTTTTACCTGAATAGTATTTTATGTATAAAATGAAATTAGCTATATCATTACCCAAAGTAATTTAAACATATTTTCAATTGGGGACTTACAGAAAGCTAGATGTTTGGGGAAAATACATCACAAGAAACGTTAAAAACGGTTAATTGGTTTCAATGAAAAAATTGTTGACCATCGGTGTCTTTGATTGTAGTGTCAGCCTGTCCAAAAAAAGTAAAAGACCAAAGCACTACTTTTTATCAAAAAATTATGTATCTACATGTGATCAAATACTATATTCTGAAATACGAAATCATCTTCAGTACCGACCGAACGTCCTTCTTTTACGTTTAAAAGAATGTAACCCGGAAGTAGGTGGGGCTACCGACTTAAAATTATCTCCCCTATGAGCAGGAGGTTTGTAAAGATCACGACTTGACTTTCCAGACTTGGCTTTATATATGCCTTCTGGGGCTTGAACACGAGCCCTAGAAGGGGAAACCGTAGATATCTACATCATTATAATATATTTTTGAAAAAATGAACATCCGAAATCCATGATTGTGACGTTTTCATTCCGTATAAGGGTGGATTGTGGAATAGATATTTAACCAAGTTGAGGATAGATTCAATATATTTTGGATGTTTTGGAAGAGAGGAAGGTTGAGCTGGTAAATTTTCACCTAAAGGCCCTGTGATTCTTTGATGGGCAGACTTGGACTGTGATATAGGTTCCTCTGACTTTTCGACTGTAAAGCTTACGGTATTCTGAATAATAACAACAAGCAATTTCAATCTATACCATTTATGAATAAATAGAAATATAACTTTTCTCTTAGATCTTTCAGTTTCGTATCATCATTTAATATTAGGAATTCTTTATGTACTGAACTCATTTTATAAAATGACATTAGAAGAGCCTCCAACAAAAGCCAGTTTGGAATGTAATTGTCATGACTGACATCATCATTTAAGCCATTTACCTTCAGCGTTGAATCAGGCAGATAACCCTAACAGAATAAATATAAAAAAGGGGCGTTAGAACATCCAAAGATGTGTAAAATTGTTGTATAAAACTTTCCACACATTCTAAAGAAGCAAAGCTCAAGCAATCAGATCCAACACGAAGAAGATCAATAATGCAATCTCTCAAAACCGGATTTAAATCACTAACATTATTAATATTAGGAAGAGCATATTCTAGAATCAAATTTAGCACCCCAGAAAAGTCACAGTTTCCACCCTGTTTTTTTATCCAAAAAAAATAAAAAATTACAATAATGAATCGGTTGGAAAAATGAAGAAGTTCCTTTAATCCCTTCACTATTACCAAAATATCGTTTTCCTTTACAAGGTTAAAAAGAATAGCTGATAAAATACACTACTTGTAGTGAGAAAGGAAACTCTGGAAAGAAGTGAGTTAGCAATTTCACTAGAAAACTGCTCCAAAAATTTAATTCCTTTAAACATTCCAGCTACGTGGAGTAGTTCATCAGTAGTCAAATCAGGTACCCTGAATATCTTATTATATCGTAATATTTTTACAAGATTATAACCTTTATAAAAAATTCCGCAACTGCATCTGTTAAGGATCTTTCTGCATTGATTCTTTCAAGCATTGGATTCATCAGACTTTCAATAAATTTTATGGCTTTTAACCTAAGAGGCATGTCAGTCTGGAGAACTTGCTCGAAAAATCCATTGAAACACTCTATATTACATCAATTCGAAATAAGTAATAAAATATTAAACAAATTTTGATGCATAAAGTAATTTATACAATCCATAGTCGGATAAAAATCAGTTACATAAAGCTTTAATAATGGTTCAAAACAATAATTTAATTGAAACATTATGGTTTAAGTGAATAAGTAAGGTATTTCAGAAGATAGTTTAATTCATAGAAAATATACACCGAATGGATAATCAAGTAAGACAAAAGCTCAACAACATGAAATGTAGTGAAACTAATGACCCATATATACCGTTTTATGCTAAAACTTACAGCATTAATTATAAATGCTCAAGAAAATAGATTACTTTATGCAGGAAGTGTGTTTTTATGAGACAGATAAAAGGGAGAAAAAGAGTAACTAAACATATTTCCATTAATTTTATCGATAGTAGAAACCTTTTCAAAATATATGTTTAAGTTTAGTATGAATTGGCAAAAAATTTAAACCGATTAGTCTGTCTTCCAATATAAGAATTATCAGTTATAGAATTTCATTGATGAAACCACAGTTCCAACCATACGAATAAAAAATAAACAACCAAATATCAAGTCTATAATGCAATTTGTGGTTATGACAATTAACTATTTATTAAAACCCACAAACTTCTTCTTAGATGTTTAAGCATTGATTTTCCATCTTTATAACATTCAAAGACAAGAGAGTTGACACAAATATAATATGTAGATATTCTTTTTGCTAATATATATTAACTGTAAAAAAAATAAACTTTAAATAGATTATTAGATTAAAAGGAAATCTCATTATATATTTCCATGTAAGATTGTAAGTTTAAACTGTTAAAATTTAGCTATTATTACACAATCCTATCTTTATGATAAAGTAAAAACACGCAAAAAAATATTTCTCTCGATATTTGTATGCTATGCATAATTGCTCTAAAAGTTAAAAAACAACTTCACTTACAATTATGATGACTTCAATCTTCAATATTATATACTTTGTCATATCCTTTCTTTCCGTTCTACATAGGTCTGATAAAAAATTTAAACACCCTTAATTGCTAATTTTAGATAGTTGATTACCATACAACTTTAAACTGAAAATCTTTTAAATTTAAAACGTGTATGAAAATGAGTAGCTTAAATGGAATAGCATTTTAAGGATTTGGAAATATTTATACTGCTGTTTGATGTCATATTTTGGAAAACATTTCGAAACAGCTGTATAACCTAGAAACAAAAATGAATTTGCGGAGAACTTAAATGAAAAGTTTGATATATGAAAATAATTGATAAAAAATCTATTGACACTAACTAAGCATATATACTTATGAATTCATAATGGAAATAAGTCCATATAAAGAATATATAGCTAACGCTCGAGTAATTGAGACTTAAATTCATTTCCAAAGGGAATATTTCATTAAATAAAAAAAATAATTTAAACCCAGTGAAAATGTTAAATTACCTGTTTATTTACACCAAAAATGATATTTTTGTACGATTTTTTACATAGACATACAATTTTTTTAATAAAAAGCTATTTACACTTGTTAAAGTTTAAAATGATGCATAATACAAAATTTTATGAAAAATAATCTTCTATAAAAATTTGATTCAATTAATAGCTATAGCAACATATTAAGTCACTGTTAGGACTATTCTTGAGGTAAATATATTCATCTTTCAAAATGTCAAGAAGAAAGCCCACTATTCTATCAATTGAAATTGTCAGTGTTTTATTTCCATAAATCAAAAATGTCAAGTAATCGAGATTAGATACACATTAAGAATGAACAGTTGAAAAAAATTTTTATCAGTAACACCTGTGTAATTATTGACACACCAAAGGCATCGCGTGAGGCATCATCACATTAATAAAATAGATATTCTTCCTTAAATTTTGTTTGATAAATTGAGTTTAATAGCCTTTAACCGTTTTTAAGATTAGATTGTAAACAGATTAGCAGCATAGGCAAGTGAAGAACTTAAAACTTATCAGTATGATGAAATTGACAGAAAAACATCTTTGGAAGAGGCTAAAAAGTATTAATCTATATAACAATTCCGAAATAAACTAAAATCAAAATAAAAAACCAGGTAATTAACAAGTTTATGACTTAACTTTAAGGAAATCACTCAGAATGGTTTAGACAAGTTATGAGCATGAATGTATAATCTATATTTTTTTCAAAAACCTTAAGAAGTTAAAAAATAAAAAAGAGCAAGCTTAATTAATCTAACGATGTCTCATGAAAAATATAATTTACAAAAAATATATTGCATTTAACCACATTTTTATAAGCATATTATATATTTTTGCTTATGTAAAACTTTAATTACATAACACATTGCCCTAAACCTTTTCATTGGCCGTTAAAAACTGACTGCAGTTAGTTCAATGACGACACAGGATGTATACTATACTTGTTTCACAGTACTTGTTGAGCCAAGAGTCTGTCAAAGGAGAATAGAATTAATAGCGATTTTGATCACGTGAGACATTCCAATATGTATTGATTAATTTGGTAATGGTACGATTCTACACCATCTATCATATATAGAGCATATAATTTGATTATTTCTTTTAACGTTTAAAAACCTTTATACCTTTTTAAATCCATACGGTTAATAGGATGTAGGGTCTTCTGTTATATTTATTTTTAAATAAATTTAGGCTATTTCTATATCCCTCAAAATACAATTGCAACATAAAAATTTTGAAAAATATAAGTCAAAAGGGTCGGTTCCATATAAAGAATAAAGTTTTTAAGATCAAAACTAATTAAAAATTGAAAAGGATAGTTTTTAACGATTTATAACAAAATAAGAACCAAAAAATTGTTAGTAAATACAATCCCTTTAATATCCATAAATTTAAAAAAAGTACTTAATTTACAAAAATCATGATGATAAAAACATTTACTTATACAAAAATAGATCTTTTTAGAATTTAACACCAGTTTTATAAAATCGTGAAATAAACAAGATACTATAGTTAGAAAAAATTTTAAAAATGATATAGATATATATATTAAGTAATAGCATGTTTAATGTAATATTAAACACCATGCGTTTCAATTTAAACTACTCCAACTTTTAAATAAATAATCATTTACAGAATAAGAAAAATTAAAATCATAATGCTTAGGGTGCACCAGAAATTGAAAACTGCGAAGGCTTGAGGTGAGTATGTAATAGATAGGCGGTTTAATTAGAGCTTATTTAGAAGACTAATTATATAATAAATCTTTAATTTTTTTTTGATTATTCATTAATATCCTTATAATTTCAACTGCTAACATCACCTTATTGTACGTTAAAATAGAATAAACATTATTTTTAAAAAATAAACAATAATATCTCAATACATGAGTAAAAATGGTTTTTAACTGTAAATTTTACGAAATAAGAACGAAGTAGGGAAATATATTGTACTCAAAAATTAGCTCATCTTTATAATTAAAACAAATGTAGAAGGAGCAATGTGATTATATATACGTATATATCATTTAAGAAGGAAGCCGTCAATCGATTAGTAAAATACAAGTCACGTATATTCAATACCTCGTGTAATAAAAAACTTTGAGGCAGAAAAGTTTTCGATATTTGGTATTATTTGAATCCTTTTGTATCAAATTTTTCAATAGAATGACAATGGATTGATCATAAAAATATATATAGGAGAAAATTTATCTACATAAACATGGGTCCTTTTTCCCTCAAGCCAGTCGAAGATTTAAATTGGATCATAGTACGATAGTATAAAATTTTCACTGCAGTCATAATTGTTTCATGATTAATATATCTACGTTGTGAAAAGATATATTAGTGACAGCTGAAAATAAAAGAAACTTTGTTTTGTCCCTCGCGGAAATCGAATACCTAGTGGTTTGTCTTGGAGGGTTACCGAAAACAGTCAACATCATAAGAACCATACTAAAGATATGAAGAGAAAGTTATTGCGGAATTGCCACGCTAGTTGATTCGTCAAAATTTCAGGTTTCGTTATCATTTCGCCATTGTTGGCAATGACGGATACGTTTAAAGTTAAAAATTGTTTGTATCATAACATTAGGTTTAATGATTTTTGGTGCGAAACTGTTAACAATTCATAATAAATAAAATCCAGGAGATCAATAAATTTTTTATAAAAAATATACTATCGAAATAATTTATGACATAAAAAACATAGAAAATAAAGCAGAAGCGTTAAAACTATTACTAAAGACGCCTTTAAAAAATTTTGATTATCCGATAGTGGCATTTAATCCATCTTATTTTACTATCCCGTCTACAGGGCAGTTTCTTACGTTAAGATGAGCACTTTTTAAACCGACGATCACAACGTATACTTTATAACTCTATTATTTATAAAATGTTTCTCACAGTGATCTGAGATAAATACTGCGAAAATTTGGGTTTTAATAATTACAGCGAAGCTAAATCACATATATGGATAAAAAATTTTAATCATCCATATCTCACTTACCTAACGGATAAACTTTAAGAATGGTCCCGATATTAGTTTGAACCAATTTTTGCTCGACTGGATCATCTACACGTTCAGTTATGTGAATATTTGATATACGCCCACCACACAAAAGCATCTGCGTTAAAATTGCAGTTATTCTAGACACAACTCCTGGAAATTCATAGCAGAAATCTGGCAACACTTTGATGGCTTGTCTTCGAACCTAAACGTAAATATATATCTAATGTTCACCAAACATTTTCATCAGGGTCCTCACAGAGATCCAAATGAACATTTAGAGCTTCATTCATCTTTTCAGGGAAAAACCTGAAAAATTTTGGGATGAACTGGGCAGAAAGCCGTTTTTCAGCCACTGACCCGGAAGCAGCCCCAAGGATCGAAAGGTACGAGCTAAGTTTCTTTAAAATAGATACATGGTGATAAAAAGAAAATTACAACTGTTTCATCTGCCTTGTTCTGGAAGAGAATATCATAATGTTCGTACATTTTTTCTACACCATCCATAGTTTCAGCCATGTCGTTACCGTTTCGGTATTTCTCGTGTTTTTGAATAAGTCACGTAGTAGAATCTTGTGTCTATTTGATGCTTATCACATCTTTTTGCACTCTTGGCTTTAGAAATATGAATTTTTAGGCTTAACAGTGATATTATACGTTCAATCTATTTTTTGTGTTGATAATAGCAATTCATATGATAACCATTGCGACTCTATACCAAACGATTTCGTTTGCATAATTGTATCATTTTATTTTTAAAAACAAAATAATGATAAATGCTTACATGGAATTACTGCTTTTGAAGGGGTTTTTAATATGGAAGGTATTACACATATTGGAAAATAGTTGTTTAATATTTTTTTGATCTAACGCCTATGAATGGTAACGTTTAAAACGAGGATGGGCAGAATTGATGTAACTTATATCGAATTATTGATGTTTTTATTCGGTATGCCAATGATCCTTTGCCTGTATTTTTTAAAACTTATTATTAATGACGATAAAAATCTCTCAGTGGTAATCTTACTCATGATTACAACATTCCGATGTCTTTAATTCAGTATTAATTTCCTAAAAATGTAAAATAATGCATAATTTAGTCCAGTTAATGCTCTATACTAATGTAGCTTCTTTGATAACAAGATCTTTTTTAAACAAATAATTTAATAATGCAAGTTTTGGGCAGTATCGTATTTTTCGTATACTTGGATATTTTCATGAAGTAAGAGAATTCCAGGACTCGGTCAACAAATTTCTCTTAAAATGCTATATAAAGGAAAAAATTCAGGTTATCCAAAAATATTTATGAAACCGTTGGCATTTTAGCAGGAATCACAAATAAATTTTTGGTGGTTTTAAACGAGAACCTCAATTATTTGATATTGAGTCTTTGTCAAGTGATTCGAAGTCACGTTTACGACAAGACTGAAGATTGATTAATCCATACGTTCATAAAAACCAATATTTTGGAATTGTTCTGAAAACGATTAATGGCCGATGAGTGCCGTTCAGCAGCATAAGCATGTAGGCGTTTTAGCTTAAAATTTTGTCACTATAACAAAAACGTGTAAACGACAGGGATAGCAACAAATTAACACATAACAGCTTTTCTTTTGTCCCTCGTTCCGATTCTTTATTCTCGGATACAAAAATAAATCAGTTGAAAATTTTGTTCTTGATTTTAACTTTATTTAAATTTTTTGATTAATATACTTTCTAGCGCCACCGAGTTGAGTTGAAATTGTCACGCAAAATTCATTGGTTCTTAAAATTTTGATCCATGCGTAGATCGTATATAAAAAATTTTAATTGAATAGGTTTTTCTCTTTATAATCTCAATATTAAACGTCTATTTCTAATATTTTTTTAAAACTAGATTTAAATTTTTATGCCTCCGATTATAGAGGATGCTACCTCATATAATTTGGAGGAAAGTAGGATAATATACACTACAAAAGAATTAAAGAAAGGTAAAACATTCATTCAGATGTCATTTAATCAAAATTTGGTAATGCCAAAATATTTGTCATCAAAGTCTGTTATGAAACTTATGAATGTTTTGGATCCTAAACAGATTGTAAATATGAAGGTTAAAAAGGGAAAGAGCAAAAAGATGGTACTTCAGATCATTTCAAAAGATAAAAAATGTGCGGCAGAATTGATCAATATAATCAGGCATGAAATTTGTTACAAGAGTGAACCAGGTCAATCCTTTGTTTGTGATAAAGATGATATCGACGAAATAAACAAGTATGAATTAAGACCACCGCAAAAATGTAGGGAATTCAGAAAAGGCCCTTTTGGAGGGTATGTTGATTCACGGCACAGGGTTAGATTGCTGAATGATCATGATGGGTATATTATGAACTGCTTTCAGTATAATAAACATCATACATTTAACGAAACAGAAACCAAGAATTTCGTAAATCGGGTTCTGGAAAACATCAAAAATGACTTTGATAGCTTCTCTGAATTTAACTTTCGAGAGAATGAACTTGAAAGCGTCAGAAACAATTTAATTAAAGATCTTAAAGAGTGTGCAATGTTTAACTTTAAACGGAATTCACAAAATGATGATAAAAAAGTGAAGTGTATTAATATGTTAAATGTGATAAAAATCAATAATCTGGAAAAGGGTAAACCGAATAAAAAATTATTTTAACTCCATAATAGACGTTTTTGATGCATTCTGCCAACATTCTCTTTAACCTTTCCACCTCCCTTTAAAGATATTCACTATTGTTCCATGTATTTGCGCGGTTATTTTCACACCACAATAGACACCATTAATGCAAGTGTAGTTGGTCAATATAATTTTCTCTGTATGCCACATTGGCTCAGTGGTTATTTTCATGAACAAGACAGATAATTTACTAATTTAATCGAATTAGATACAGAGAACATAAATTTTTTTGATTATTCATCAAGATCACATTTTAAAAATTTGATTTAATGTATCAATATCACCGAAAAACCACGTGTAAGAAAGCACGTCTAAGGTTTTCAATAAAATAATAAATAAGTTTCAATGTAATTTTCGAATAAAGCTATTGAATGTTTTGCTTGGGAATACAGAAACAAAAACGCATAGAATGACTTTAGTTGGTACAATTTCAGTTATGAGTACAATTAACAACTATCCGAGACTCGTATATGTAAAAAACGTTATTATCGTAAAATGTTGTAAGAATAAAGACACGTGGATGCCTAGAATGGTCGAAGAGGCACTTTTTGGGAAAAAAGTTATATTTTTTCCAAAATTACCTCAATGATGTTGAAAATAAATGAAATATCTGAATATTAGTTATGCAAATAGTTGGTTACCCTTGGGGCCAAATTCATTAATACCACATATTTGCAATTCTTGTTTCTGAGTAACACGGAAAAATATTGTAAATATTATGATATATATATATATATTATTAATGTGGATACAACTTCAACAAATAAAGACTAGATAGGAATAATTAGTTTAGTTTCATAACTTTGGAGCAAATTTTTGAGCGTATTTGAAATACAAAATTATAAAAATAATACTTAGTTATTTCCTATTGCCCTACCATTCCTAAATATTTTTTTAGAAAATTTATATAAAAATTCTAGGTAACGTCAAAAATTTTGATAAAAAAATTGAATAATTAATGTAGAAGTTAGTTTCTGATAAAATTATTTATCACATTCCGTCCAGCAATTTACTTCGGATTACCTCATTGTTAACTTGATCAGAGAAATCCTCCGCACTTTGTTAGAATATATTACTTGTCACAAGATTTCATATGTTTTTACTTCTGTATTTTCTTCTATCTGCACCAAGTAATTAAATACAACTATCTTCGTTACTTATGCCTTAGGTTGAAGCTACACCGCTACATGATCAATTATTAGATATCCTACGTATGTAGGGTCCAAGGAATTATTACTGATAAAATTCATCGAGAAATAATATTTAGATTTCATATTATTCCTGCATGTAACAGTTGTAGTATTTTAACACTCTCAACGAATTTATTCATCCATAACAGGCTTGAGCTTTTGGTCTTTCCCTTTCCCCTCCTATTTAGGGGTACCTATTTGATTAATGTACCTTATTAGTTCATGTATATATTTTTACATACACATCATAACCAGTAATAAAACAAACAATTATGGAGCAGATTTTTACTAAAATTTTTAACAGTTACTTGAATCCAAAAAACTTGGCATCAAAAACCGCGTTTGATGAATTAAGATATGGACTTTCGGTTTCATTCTTGATTTCTAACAAACTTACTCTGTTCATTACATAATTTTAAGACAAAACCTGTTGATATTATCGTGCAGCACCTAGCTGCAAACGATATTAATAATCAGATCTAGGGAACCGCATAATGTCAGAATTCCTCCCGAAATATAATGTTAAAAATGCAGCGAAGCGGAGACATTAGGATTATTATTAGTAGTTTCCTTCGTGTCAGTTGGGCACATTAATATTTCATAAAGATTTATCTTTTGTGTTAACGTTGATAGGGACGCTGGATCAAGGTTTGAAAGCCCCTCATATAGGAGATATTCAGGAATTCTAGTTCCCAAATACCCAAGTCCATATACGTTAACCGACTTTGGACCGATGTTGCTAGTGTAAGGCACCACAATATCATATGCTTAAAAAGTAGTAAAATTTCATTCCAGGTTGTGTATGGCCGATAATATTTTTTTCGATTTATGTGTTCCCAGTCTCATTTTGGTTCGATCGAGTTTCTATTTCACTTAAAAATCATATAAAGTCACAATTAAATGTATTTTTCAAAAAGCATCCTTTTATGAATCATTATCTTAATGTTTAAACCACGTTTTATGACTATGATTCCAATGCTGGTCACAGTTTAGCACTTCTTAACTCTTATTATCAGTGGTTCGAGATTATTCCTTAATTTGGTAAATACTAAACAATAAAAATATAAAACGATTAAGAATTCAACTTATTTTTTTATTATTACTAATAATAACTATGTCGTATAGTAAATATTTCATTGACCTAAATATTAAATAGATGATATAGCTATATATATTGGTTCCTAATTTTTAAATGTTCAAGATCAAACAAATTTTTGATAAATTTATTAAAAAATATTTCAATCTGTCTATCATACATTTAAAGCGATTAAAAATTAGGTTTGAATCTATGTTTAGGAAATAGAACGAGTTTTAGAAGTGGACGAGAATATTATAATATTCAGGTATGCCACATCTGTATCACCAGCATGTAGAATGATATTTTCAACATTTTCAGAATTATTAACTGAAAATCTTACTTATATCTTAAATATTGGAAAATTTACTGAAAATGATAATCTTACATAACAAACTACCAACTCAAAAAACAATTTTCAATATATTACGGGAGCTATTACTAAAGAATATTAACAATTTCTTTGGTTGGCTGAAACCATGATATTTTTTTGTATTAAATACATTTTTTATTAGTTTTTCACAAAATTTGGCTAGTAACAGAAAGTGGTTGAAGAAAATAATAAAAAATCAACCAAATTCTATTAAATTTAAAATAATGATCCTCTTGAGTCAAATTATATACTTTTGTTATTCTTTGGAATATTCATATAATATTTATTAACTAAATTATAATCTAAATTTATGGCTGGATGTAAAAAGAGATTTTCATGTTCTTAGTGAATCATAATATCAGATTTAAACCATGGTAATTGACTAAAAACATTCATAAAGCTTTGAATAAGTGAAAATATAGTAAATCGTATTTAGATTTTTTTTATCTTCATGATTCGAATCGTATTTTTATAGATTTTATTTAAAGTACAAATGAAGTAAAATTTCGATGATAATAAGTTATATAGAGCAAAATCTGAAAAATATATTTGAATATTTCAAGAGTGGGCTATAATAATATAGAAATTTCAATAAGTATCATATTAGGATATCTATATCTTTCTTTAAATTACTTTAAAAATTTTCAAGTTGTTGGAAACATTAGTATATTGAGTAACAGGAGAATATCTTGGTATATCATATCTTAGTATAGATCGTAGAAAATTTAACTGTTAACTATCTTGATACGATTTTGAAATCGTTAATTAATTTGGCTCATTCAAAAAATATTATGTTATTATAACATAAAAATCTGGATGATTCGATTCGAACATCAGAAAAATTGAAAAGTATATCATTTTCAATGTTTTTTATTTTAGAAAGTATTGGGTTTCGTATTATCATCCCTAGATTTTGAAAATATCTCTCTAAATATATGTCTTGCATTAATAATATTTTAAGTATTAATTTTTATAAACTTCTTACCTTTGATTTCAAATAAAATGTCTATACTTTAGAACAGTATAAAAATTTACAGGCTAATTTATTTAAATATTTGTGTGGCAGTAAAATTTTTATATTCTATAAATCATATATTAAACTGCAAAATTAATGTTTAGATATTATCAATCATCTTACGTAATATTGAACAGATTTTGGAAACAGAATAGGTAAACATTGATGTGGACGATAATTTTGATACATGCCCATATAAGAATAAATAATAACCACAATATAGGGTTTTCTGAAAGCCCGTTGATTTGAAATTATTAAAAATTGTCTGAATAAAGAATTTTAAGGTCAGCATCAAAATTTACCAAAAATCATAATTTTTCTCAATCAGTTTCATCAAAG
>LDMZ01041181.1:0-16121 GCA_001455285.1 Sphaeromyxa zaharoni
ACATTAATAAAACAACTAATTAAATTAGATCAGATATAATTTGAACAGCCAAAATTTTGTCACAACTCATCAAAATATTGTTGTAATGGCGCTTTACATACACAAATTTACTCTAACTTAATTTTTCAAAACATTCCGGTCAGAAGACCCAGAAGGTTTTCAAAATAAGCTTGACAATAATTTTTTTAAATAAATTTTTCTGATTTTTTCAGCTGAGCATAAAGATTCTTGTTTTATATGCTTTAGATATTGAAGGGGGTTCATAGCTAATTTGGCAGATCTCATAAGGTTCCAATTTTATTAGGAATTAAAATATTTTTCAATAGTTTGAATGTAGTTGCAACAGCCTTTCTGATTCTCATACGCTCTAAGGCCATAAATTCAATCAAGGGTTGAAAAACCCTGAAAGGCCCTATGATATATGTAGAATTATTTAAATTTATAAAGATATATCAGATAAATTCTTTAAAATAATAATGTTTTTAAACCAAAAAGGATATATGAAACTTTTTCATTAGAAAGAATTGAAGTTTTAATACTATTTAAGGCATTTCAAATAGCGACGATTTATTTTACTTTTTTAAAAGTTCTAAAAATAAAAAAATTGTGCAATAATTTTTTATTGAATTTTATAGATAGTTATAAGGAAATTAAATTTCAAAACAGGACAACGGAAGTGATGTTAGTGAATGTTCAAGTCTTGACAAAACATCCTTACAGGGCAAGTTGCCTTTGTATAAAAGTTGACAATTGATATTTCTTATATAAAAAAACAGTCACAAAATTTATAGAAATATATATTATTCTCGTCCAACGAAAACTAATTTGTTGAAAAGCCAGTCCATATGTATGAAATCTTGCTCGCTCTGTATCTAAATGGTGGAGTCCAAAGTAGAATAATTTTATAATAATGACAGTTTATAAAAATAATGAATATAAGAGTTAAAATGGATGATATTTTATATTTCAAAATCATCTTATTCATAAATAGAATGAGGAGATCTCAAGGAAAACTGATCGACTGACCCATGGCTGGCCGTTTCTCTATATTATAGTTTTACGTGCCGTTAATTTTCAATCAAAAAATTATAACGAAATTTTTTTTTGATTCTACAAAATTTAGTGATAAAAATTTTCTTCAGGATTTTAAAAAAATATTAGCTTATTACTTTCACTTTGATCGATCAAGTATTCAGATAGCCAAAATATTGAATCAAAATGTATACAAAAAGTTTTTTTTTAAAAAGAATTTGCCGAGTTATTGCTATTCATACAAAACTTTTACAAATTTTCCCCAGAAAACATTGTATTGGCCTGAGTTAACTTGGTAGAGTTGGTATCGAAGATTTCTGTCGCTCAGGTTTAACTTTAACTTCATGTAATTTCATTAAGTTTTTAGCTATCTTCATTATCTAAGCGGTGTGATTTTGTCGTGGAATGAAATTGAAATTTTTTTACTATATTTCAAAAATTAGCTAAATGTTGGTAGACATATTCTTGAGAAATCACTTCTCAACTTGGAAGTTGGCAAGTAATAATCTAGGGCTGAATATCGTCCAACCGGTGCACGATACCTCAAATAACTGATCTTTAGCCATCATGGCTATGTATGATATTATAAATGAACTAAACTAGCCGTTAGTATTGAGTCCAAAAATACCGCCGCACCGCCTCGTGTTGCTCCTTTAAAGGTTTGTCGAGGACTCACGTGAGTTCACGACAATATAAAAAGATTACTGCTTGGTATTTAAATTATTATTTTGTACTTTTATTTATCAGTTACTTTATTATTGGGGCATTTGACAATGTATTATTGTTTTCAAATAAAGTACCCTTTTATCTAGTAGATCCGCATGTATTAATAATTATTCGTCTCCTTTGAATGTAGTATCCTCCGTTTACAATTTTATATAAGCAAAAATGTTCATTTTATTTTCAAAATTTAAAAAATAATCAAAATAGGGATTGGTGGCAGTTTTGATATGTGTTTACCTCAGATCATATTATATTTGTAAAATCCATGTAAATTTCTGTAATAACTAATATGTAAACATCTGTTTGTAAAGCTCAGATATTATATTTACATAATAAAGTTTTAGCGTGATCTAGTTAAATCATATTTATATTCTTTTTCCTTTTAAAATATTGCTATAAACGCCCACAGACTTTGGAAGGTTCTTCCATAAAAATTTATTAAACTATTACGATCAACCGGTGATGGGTAATATAAAGGAGAATTATCCATCACAAAATATCATATATATTACTTGCTAATGCTTGGTTAGTTCTAACAAGTGAGCGCACGAGACGTGCATTCCGTCATATTTATACGCCTGTTATCGCATAAAAGTTTACGATAATGTTCTTACACTATTGTAGTATCCATGGGGTATTCAAATCATTAAGAAATAACAGGATTTTTCAAACTAATAAGAAAAATAAATAAGGGATTATACCATGATTAATTAAACAAGTTTAATTACATTTAACAAATATGTTATATATAATTTGGCCGCGCTTGAAAGTTGCTAAAGTTATAAAATCCTGAAAAATCTCATCAATCTCTGTCAAACCTTTTTGTACTTTTATTAAAGTTATCCATGTTCGGTTGCTCAATCCTTAATTCCTTTTTTTGATTCGTTCAATTGTATATTTTTTATAATATCAAAGGTATGAAGGTGTCAACTTGGCTCTGAAAGGACTTCAGGTTACCCTTAAAATATGTTAAATGTTCGCTGAATACCATTTTCAGCAGAACTATGCGCATTTCGAACTGATGGTGAAAACGAAGAACATTTTCCATATAGAGGAATTTTTCTCTACAAATTTATTAGGAAAATCAAGTATTTACAAACTCAAAACACTAATATAACCTCTTCCGGCTGATCAAAAATAAAGGTAGCGAGCATTCCTCTGTATAATGAAAAAATATGATCATCTAATTATTGGCGTAATATACCTGGTTCTCCAGATATTTTTTAAGATATATACACAGTGATTTTAGAAAACAAGATCTTCAAAAGCGTTAATCTATAAATTTGTAACAGATATCAAAGCGGCTATTTCAAAATCTATCTGAATCAACTTAAAGTAGGGGCATTTTGGAAAGATCTTTGCATGTAGTTGAAAAATCAAGAATAATTCACACGTGCCGTTACAGACATCTACATGGCAATTTTTTAATAGTGGCATTACGAGACCAATTTTCAGAGTTTGTTGCCATAGTTTATATTTTTCTGTAAAATAAAAAGACAAACCCTCCATCGTCAACCTAAAATATCGAAATAAAAAATTCATTCCATCTCGATCGGGGTACTAATTTTACTGATGAAATTAAAATTTACCAAATAATTTTATTATTGTGCCTATATTTGAATTATTCGACCACATTTTAAGCACTAAATAAAGGAACAATTACCGGTTGCAATGCTCCAGTCATCACCAAAATTATTATATTTTGAGTTGCTGTTTCAGTTAAAAGTGATAGAATATTCATAGTTGTTACATATTAGTTCTCGTAGATCTTTATCTTTTTGGTACGTGACAATAGTGTTTAAAATAACCCATGATTTGATTAAAGCTTTATCTTAATAGCGAATATGAGTTTCTATCATGATATTACATTTAACATGCCAACGAGCTATGAAATAAAAAATGCATCAAGACATGTTTTTCATCAGCATTTCTTTTGTTTAATATGGACATATTTATTAAATATGAATAACATATTGAGTCTGGAGTTAGTTATAGACTTAAACTAAATATTTACATTTTTTTCTGATTATTTTGTATATATACAATTTATCTTCTTAAACTAAAAATAATTTCAAAACTTCTATATATTTAATTAAAATCTCTGCCATTACTAATAATTCGATATTTACTACAAATAATCACCCTATTATTAATTTTAAGGTTCATGAAAATTTTGAAAAATAAAATATAGGAAAAAACTATTCATTGAAATGTCAAACGGTAATGGTACGAACTAACTATGTAATATATGCAACTAGCCGATAGGTAGTTTATTTACAGAAGAGGAATAAATCTCATACTTCGGGTTTAAAACCCAAAAAATAACAGAGAGAAGCTATGTAAGTTGAAGTTTAAGAAAAGTCCTAGATCAATAAAGGTAATTGAGTAAATTTAAAATAATTCTAAAAGTTTTTCATGATCATGCCATCCATATCTGCACTTCAAACGTTGAAGAGCTTTATGTAATCATTAAATGGGAAGATTTAAATTTAGAATTAATTGCAAGGTGTTCCATCATTTTGGTTGTGGTTAAAAATCACCAATCCTTCACATACACTACGTATTTTTTCACGTTTCTAACATCTTATACTTAAGAATGGAAATATGGAATAACTAAACCTAGTATTAGCAGCAGCAGGTTTTAAAATAATATAAAAATGCTTTTTAATTAATTTATCATGCTAAAGTAAGACCTATTATGGAATTTCCGTTCGCTTAAACCATTTTTATCATCTTTCCTCTTCATATAAAATTTAATCTTATTTTCTTGAACTGTACTTTATCATTTACTGAAGAGAATTCTGTCGAAAGAATGTTCGCAACTGAGTACATTACAAAAATTGTGAAATCTGAGTTTATTTACTAATGCATATAAAAAACCTGAAAAGCAGTAAAATCATTGAAATAGTTCTAGAGTATTTAGTTTAACAGGGCGAAAAACAAAAAGCACACCAAAAAGGTATTACACGTAATGGAATCGATCTTTTTTCAGAAGCAGCAAAAGATTTGTACCTGCTAAATTGGTTACAAACAGAATTCAGGATCTGGTACTGGTTTCTTAAAGTAAATAACGAAAAATGTCTTATTAAAGAAAAAAAAAGAAATTAATCTAAAAACGATTGCTATCATCTACTAAATTAGTGGAATTCCTTGAGTCTTCATGAAGCAGAGAATCTTGAACAGTGGAGTTTGTTTCTGCAGGAAACATATTTTGTTGATATATGTCATGATTAGGAGTTATCACAGGTTGATAATAGGGATTCTGTGTTACCTGAAAAGGCATTGGATTTTGTTTGGGATAGGGTGGTGTAATCACATACGGAGTGTTTGAGTAAATACTGTTTTGATTATCCCCCACTGCTTGAATAGATTCTGAAGAATAATAACATCCATTGTCATTATTTGGGTATACATACGATGGATAATTCATGCCAGAATACAGATCAGAAGCTTCCGGTGAGTTTAATTTTGGGGGATAAACAGAGGGCGTAAACTGGTTTTCTTCATGGAAAATCGATTGTTGAGCCGAATTTGAAACATCCATTGGCACATTTTCTTTTACATCGATAGAATTTTCTGGTGTTTCATGCCCATCTTCAGATTGTTTTAAGGGAAGACCATTCAAATCATTATTGTTCGGAATCTTATGAAGAAGCCCATAGCCTATTCCACACCCAAGTAAAGATCCAACAGGTCCGTCCGTTGTTGAACACCATGTGTCTGAAGGAGTGGTGTACACTTCACGGATAGCATCAGTTTCACAATTATACACATAAAACTTAAGAGTTACACCAACATTTGATTTAATCAAATCAAAAAATTCATCTCTATTTCTAATAGAACAATCTGATCCAATGATGAAATCTGTGTATGGTCTAAGTCCAGATACATCGCTGGGTGAATTATGATATACTTCCTAAAATCATTAAAACTAAAAAAAATAAATTTATGGTCCAATTGCTAGCAAACAATAAAATTTTCAAACTCTTAGCAATATTACAGAATTAAGGCAAGTCACAAAACGAGGTTTCGCAAGTGTAGATCAAATGTCTGATCAAAAGAACGATGATTAAACCTATCAAAATCTATTAAATTGACTACTGAATACATATAGCAATTTCGTTGGGCAACTCCCCTTGTTTGAATACGTTATAAAACTGTTTTTATTATTAGAAAAAGATATATAATTATCGACTTCATAGATTCGACATTTTTTAGTTTACTCCTAAAAATTTTAATTGTATTAAGATAATATATAAAATTTAATTAGAATCATCAAAAAGAATGAACAAAACTGGAAAAGATTATCAATAAATATTATATACAACCTATTAAGGTAATCAAGCATACATCATGACATATTACGTAATGTGATGGTAGAAATACAGAAACTAATCGTTTTAAATAAAGTATAAAAATTTGTTGAGATGTTTTCAAAATCGATCCTGATAAAGTTTTGAAACCTATTATCAAAGGTGGTTAGGGAGCACAATAAATTTAAACATATGTTTTTTAAAACTGATAAGATGAAATAGGAGCATTAAAAGAAAAATTCGATTATAAGAACCTAACATCTCATATCTGGATAGATTGTAAAGATAATATATAACTATTACCATAAAAGAAAAAAATGATCGAAATATTTAATGCAATCAAGTTTTCGATTTTAGTAATAAACAGAAGTAATTATTCCAGAAATCATAAATTAATACAAAATGGACTAAAAACATGTAAAATTTCAATAATAAATATATTTATACAAAAACGAGAAGTTACATAAACCTGTTTTAACCACATTGAATAAGCTAAACAGTAGCTACAAAATTAAATCACCCTGCTATCGTGATATGAATCTATATATATTCAGTATCCAAAGTGATATATGATAAAACAGGTTTAAAAAGTAAAACCTTTCTTCTAAATAAATAAAGCACTCTAATAAAATTATAGATTGTTTTACATAAAAACGATGCATCGTAACTTTCAATTTTAAATTAAAAAAATTTTTATCAGGGTGAATCAATTCAATCTTCAAAAAAATTAAACTAATGGTTGGAATCTCTTATTGAAAAGATGATTTAATTTTTAAAAATTAACGAATAACTTTTCTTCAATGAAATCGAAACATTCAAATTTTTAATAAAATCATATTATGGAAAATAAAAATGGCTTCTTACGTTTTTTATTACTGAAAAATGTTTTAAAAGCAAAATAAAGAAGAAAATACCCGTAAGGAGCAAAGCCTATGTACAGTCAAGACTAAAGTTTCCATTTGATCTTTTATGCTTTTTTATTTAATAAATAAAACCTTATAAAAAGTAATATTGGCAAAAAGTAGATGGAAACACAATATACGAAGTTTTATAATTCAAGAAATTACCAGATATTCAAAATCTTCATAAAATAATGAAAATCATTATAATAGATCCGAACCTGACAGCTACTTCTTCCATCGTACAAACCATTTTTATACAATAGTAATTCCTAGATAGCAATATTTTAAATTTAATATATATTACATAGCACATAGCTGAAAGGTTAATTTCTGCCAAATTAATTTTTTATTTACTGCATCTTGAAACACACAAATGAGTGTTTGTACTGATTATCAATAAGTTACAAAAGAAAACTATATTCAAAATCGGTGTAACAGTGGGGAGAAAAAATTTTGATGATAAAATTTTTTTGTTTGAAGAATATGCAAATTGGTGACCTTCAAAAATAATAACTGAATCTAAAGAGGTATTCTCACATTTCCCTGGTTGATGCAGTGCAGTTATTGAAGAGTCACCGATGTATTTGTTTAAATATGCTCAGTAATGAACTTTTCGGTCTTGCTTCCCCATTTTAAAAAATAATACAGCTTATTTTTTGGTTTCATAAGAATGTATATCTGTTTTTTATCCTCCCAACAAAGAATAGCACATTTCGATTTCACTCAATCATTAAATAACACATATGCATATGAAGCACGTAAATCAATCCACATTAACAGCTAACCTAAAAAACCGATATCGTAAATAATCAAGCACTCTTGAGGGACTAGGTTATCTGGAATTTTTGGAAATAATCCGCACTCCATTAACAAGGAATGATGGACATGGGTAAACATAGAGTCAGGAACACAGGTATAAGGTCAAAAATCGATATATGAAAACATAAAAGCTTGAGAGCCACCTATGGATGATAAAGATTACTTATAAAGCCCCATGTGTTTTTATAAAGATATCAATAATAAATCACTCTTTGTGAAAACTAATTTTAATTGATCAAATATATATGCATTGTTATGAAAATAATGATCAGCCGATAAGTTTCCATTTAATCATAAACATTAGGCCAGAACGAATTACGCTTTCGAAAGGAATACACGAACAAAAACCTTCAACAATCATCAATACCAGAATAGTTGTATGAACATTTATGTTATAAAATTTGAATAAGGTAGAACTCCAGATATTCCATTCGTCAAGGCACTTTTATTAAATAGAGAGACCAGAAACTTACAGGGACTTATATCATGGGCTTAACAAAATAAAACAGGCATAAGAAACCCTAAGAAAAATATTAAACTCAATGAAATAAAACACTTTAACAAATTAACACAATAATAATCATACATTTAAAGAATTTATAATTAACTGAAAAATAAAGTTTACAAAATTGTAAACCTAATATCAGATTATTTAAAGGTCAGCATGTTTTTTAACACAAACTTGTGCCCAGTTATGTATCCATCTATGAGAAAGTTTACTTAATTTGTATCCATGAATAATCAACTTAATGTCAAATATGGACACAGAAAGGTTTTAATTCTATTATTTATTAGTGTGAGAAATTTGAGGGACTATCTGATTATATGTCAATTCCGTATAACAATGAAAGTAATAATTGCCATTTCACAACTAAATATTAAAAAAAGTGTCAAGACTGAATAAACAAATTGATAAAAACGAGATTTTCTTTTTTGCTGATACTGTTGCAACCATAATAAATATAAATACAAATTATTATTTTCTTTGTTAGTAATTGCCACGAGCTCATTACAAGTTCGGACTATCACCAAAAATAAGTAATTAATTGTCATTTTTCGAATGATTCAGCCAACGATTATTATAAAAACCAAACCTTTTTAATCATCAGTGACTAAGAAACAGATTAAATGCTTTCAGCTCATTTAAATTAATGTTTCGAAATTTTTGAAGTAACACTTACCTGTAATATTGCTAAGGGGAAGTTTCAATAAATTAACGATCTCATTACAAAACTGATATATAAATACATACAAGGACATGGAACACACTTGATTCAACATCAACTAGATTATTGAATATAACATTTACGCCAATCAGCCCTTCCCCGCCCCATTCATTGGAAGGCTGTAATATCACCCCTAAAGCAGGTAAATTACATCTCTACCCAAATCATATACTCCTCGTTGCGTTTGTCTTTATATTATAAACAGCAAGCTCAACCGGTTTTCCGATATATTCTTGGAGAGTGTTTGTTAAAGATGAAGTATCCGGTATCTAACTATTTAGATAACAATGAAGTGAATAAAAACCATTTTAACTCCTCCAACGTACAATATAAAATCAAAGAACCCTTGGATACCTGCTAATTCGGCTGGTGAACCTTCTTTAACCTATTAAGCTCACAAGACGTGGACAAAAATTATAGGCATACGCATAAAAAAATCGTCACAAAATATATTTTAAAAATATCTAAAAGTTACTTTCAATACGTGGTATCCCTCAACAGATAACGGAGTTTCAGAAGATTGCGAGGAACCCATCGGGGAGTATTTTTCAGGTCACAAACGCGCAGCTGTAAACATGTTTGTTAATGGCGCTTTTTAAATGCCTTAGATTTTGATATCTCTGTACTTTTCTCTAAATTCTTTTTTACTTGATTAAAATTCTTTCATACGTTGTTCCTCGATAAATCGTTGCCAATTATGTATGTTCTCTTAAATGTTTATTCGGTAACTAATTTCGGGGTTTTTTTATAACAATACCTATTACCTAACTCATTTCTATGGATATGGCCACTTTTGATCCAGTTACCTTTCAAGGTTCGTTAATGTATTTACAGCAGGCTCTTTAATTTCTATTTGAAGATGAACGTGACCATTAAAAGTTGGTGAAATGTTTTTTGATATTGTGAAAACTTAAACTAACCCGGCTTTTCTATTGATCAGTAACATTTAATCAGAATGAGTTCGGAAAAACTCCTATTCTCTCTACTTTTAGTTCCCAAAGTTTATCTCCTTAATCTTTTGGTTATCGATATCTGTTATTTTCAGTAAATGTTGGTTTATTATACTGATAAGGTTTGGCAATTTTACATAGCTAAAGTAAATGTTAATTAATGAAAAATTTTAAACTATATTTAACTTCCACGTTTAATAAAGATTATTGCCGCCTCGGCTAGAGCATGTAAATAATAATGATGAATCAAAATTATTGCAATGCCTAAATAACTTAATCGATCACTTTCAGATGTGAAATATCTCATATACTTATATTAGACCAAAAATCTAAATATCAAAGCGAAAAGTGATATATTATCAGTTATCACCACATTTACAATATTGGAACGTCAGTGAAAATTGATTTAATGTGGTTTCTACAATGAAAATATTACTTTGGCGGTGGGTTTTTCCGGTTTGCAGATAATTAAGAAAAAGAAAGGAAGTTCATTTTTCTTTCAACTGCAGATCTTAAAGGAATTTAATATTCTCTATAATATGTATAATGCAATACCAATAGATCAGAATTTTAGAACTGAAAAATATATAATTTTTAGGTGAAGTGTTTATATTCGTTAATTCCTACTTTCAGAGTATTTTTATATTTATTCAAAGAAAAGTTATAAAGATTTTTCATAAGTACTATTCTTTTAAAAATTTAGATATAAATGATTATTTAAAAGCTTTAAGGTTCAGTATGCTTTTTTTGTTATTTGTTATCAATTATGCATACAAACTATTGTCAATGAGTTTTCGCTGTCATATTCTTAAGGTAATAAGCTGGAGTATTCAGGAGGAATTCCAAATTTCCAAATAGTCCTTTGAAGTCATTTTATGGACATTTATCTCTCCTTGTTTTGAAGAAAAATATAATTTAATAATTGGGCATATATATCTCTACCACACTAAAAGTATCAACTATTTCGAGAAACACTTGTGTCAAAATCATTTCACCAATGTATTAAAGCGGAATGTTGCTTAGGTTTTTAATTATATATTTTTCATTTATTTACGCTATCTATCATAATTAATCGTCTTGTTTTCAAAAGTAAGTAATAAAAACAGTGATTTTTTCTAGTTTAACAGTTTTCCTTTAATGGTTGACTAAAAATGATTCCAAATGGTAAAAAAGCATGGCAAGCCAAGGTTTTGTCTTTGCTGATATGACGTTTAAAACTCACCTTTACGGTATCTAATAATAAGCAAGATATTAATCCTGTTTTTATAGTTATCATACGTTCATCAGGAATGGTTAATATAATTCATGATGGATTATTCTCATTGAACTAACCATAGGAGTTGATGATAAATTATACCTAGTAGGAGCAAATAGATCTAACAGGATCGTAAATCCTCCCTTAAGTTAAAATTTTTAAACAAGATCCACATGCATTTTCTGTATTTTAATGAGGAAGAGAAATGATATCAAATCAGGTAATTTTTGGGTATTAAATACGCTTTCTATCTAATAATGTAATTTTTAAATATCATATTTTCTGTATTCAGAATGATCAGGAGGACATATCTTAGTTTCCTCATGTTCCACCTGATGCCAGTTGGTACTTAACACAGTACCCTGCGACTCTGTAAAGCTTTTATTCATGGCTCGTCGCACCTCGTCACTACCGGACTCATATATTCTCCTGAACAAGTCAATAGGTTCTCCGTCCTTTTCATTATTAATTTCTTCCTCCTTTTCTAACTCGCGAGCAATCTTATCCCAATCTTTCGTTTTAGTCATAACTACGTCTCTTTTCAGTTCAGGGTCTTCGTTATTAGATAATTTTCCCCATCGCTTCGGTCGCACTTTTATAAGGTTTATTTCAATCTATAATACAATAAAGAAACTTTTCACTAACTTTAGATCCGAATATCCTGAAATTAGAACGACTTTCGCATACTTCCTCTAACGGAGCAAGAGACCAATGTAGCCCTTTACCTTCATGGGTTGTCAGTGCTACAGATACCTCATACTTTTAAATATATCAGTTGTTAAGTACTTCATTGTTATGAATCTCAACTAAGGTCTTATTGTTATCAAATTCGCTAGCATATATTTCTAGGGTTACCTTTTCGTCGGTTTCAAACCATGAATATCTTAATATAATAATTAAATATTAAACCAAATTGCCTTAGCTTTTCCCCCATTATCACTTCGCGGTTTCTCGGGAAAAATATAAACAAAATAACCCTTTTGTCGTTGTCGGTGGTTAGTTCATTAATAACTTCTTTCGTAGGGAACGTATATTATTCCCAATTTGTTTTTTGGTTTTCTTTTATGAGTTGGTTCTCTTCTTTTTACCGCAGGCAAAACTATGAAGTCGACAGATTAATTCTAGCAGTTTCTTTATGATTCCTGTTGTAGTCAAAATTGGTTTTCAAATACATGATTCGAGACTATGAAACCATGTGTTATACGGATTTCTCATAAAAGCAGATTCTGAATATTTCTTGTCTTTTATGCTTACTGGTTCCTTACTTAATCGATAAGGTAGTGGGAGGTTAATATTTTTAAAAACTTTTAATATTCTGACAATCTTTATTCCTCAATAATATTTTTCTTCCTTAGGCTCAATTCTAACGATGGGTCGAGGTTTGGATTTGCTGTATATCTTTATATGATTTTTCCGTTTTACTATTTTCTGAATTTGGTTACGTCAGCTTCTATTTATTTATAGTAAAAAATGATTATAATATTTTCATATTAAAGTTACATCAGAGTAATTTCAAATAAAATCACTGTATATTTCTTTTTTGCATGCGTAACGAATTAACTATTTTAATAAATTTGAATGGGATCAGCACAGAGATATATGATTATAATCTTATAATCACGTGTGAACAATTTAAATACAACTTATTCAGTGATTTTCAACAGGGAAACTCTTTAACATAGAGCCATATGTAAAAAGCTAGTTCGTTATTTACATGGAGCAAATTAAGAAAAAATAAATTTGTTTATCTGATCAATAATTATTTGTCACCTTCTAACGAAGATAATGTAATTGGAAAATAGAAACAATAAAACCGGATCTACTGATTTAAAGTAAACTTTTTTTACTATAGGTTTGTGAAAGGGATTACATACTTTGTTACGTCAAATATATTTTTGTTGAGCAATTATATTCTTCCACCTTTTAATCAGTTTTATAATTGATTTTATTGCTGGGATTTTTATGTTGATTCGTAATTATCTGTAATATCGACATTTTTCTAAGTCTAAGGAATTTAATTCGATTTGAGATACTTTTTTGATAAATATTTGTCATGAATAATCTTTTTGAAAATATACATTTAGTTTACTTTATACCATTGGTCATAAGCTGATATTAAAAAATGAACGTGAAATAAATAAATATTCCACAAATAATGAAATATTTATTAACTTGGTAGATAGAGGTTAAATATTGGAATTTTAAACTGTCATTAGCATTTTACGATATTAGTACCATATTACGCATAAAATTCCTCATATGGATGATTATATTAACATATAAAATTAATATCAGATCATGTAGATAATCCAGGATAGTAAAATAATTTTCTGCGATGGAAAACTTGATTTTCAGCTATCACTCATAAAACTGCACTAACATATTATTAATCAATTGTTTCAAGGCTGTTGTAAACTCCAATGCAAAATTGTTAGACCCAATTATATTATGTTGACTCTGATTTAAGTGATTTGTAAACAGTGGTGGTCTCATACCGGTACCTGAATTCTTGATACTATAAACTAGATCAGGGTTCTTAATAGCAATGATCATTAAATCTGTGCTCTGTTGTTTTTTTAATTTAAACTCTTCATAAGTAGTAAAAATCATCAAAATTCTATTAAAAAATTGTTAAAAATTACTATGGGGGTTTCCAAATGATTTGCAGGCCATTGTAAAGAGTTGAGGTGTCTATCATAGTCAATCTTCTCTTTTGATGATTTATACCTAGCAAGCGGGCTCTTGATTTATGCCTAAATTTTTCCTGTTTTATATGTTACCAAAATCAAAGGAAAAAATATTATTTTTAATTGAAGCTCTTAGTGTCTTTTCAGATTTCTATGATTGAAGTTATCGAATGAACATTGAAATTGCAGAGTAAAATTCGAATTTCGGCCAAATGAGCCCTTTAAAGCCATTAGATATTTTAATCATGAAATAATTTTAAACTGTTAATGATTGATACTTATTCAGACAGAAAGAAGGTTTTTGTCATTTGCTTAACATTTTGATGCTTCCAGACGGATGGAAATTTTATATTCTGGTAGTAGACCATGATACGGTATTATTACCTATTACTAAGTTAAATGAAATTTAATCAAGAAAAGAAAATATTGTTTATATCAATGAATTTTTCCTAATAAACTGATCCCTAATCTTTTCGAGATAAAGGACCTTCAATATATATCAAATGATTGGAAAGAATTTTGAATTTGTGTACTCACCGTCCACCAAAAATTTTAAATAAACTAGGACGTTTAAAGATTAAAGATACAGTAACTATTCTACTTACATTCATCTGGGCATACGGACAGAGCACTTAGGAAATTCATAATGTTTGTGGACTGTTAACGGAGTAGTTTTAATTTTGATTTAAATTTCTCATCTATTTAAGTATTTTCTGTTCCTAAGGGCTAATTTAACTACCCAATGTTATGATCAAGTGTATCCATTTCATCGTGCATCATTTAAATATGTCAATTGTGTAGTTTGTTATTCAAGTGTTAAGATCCAGACTTTAGTAGTGTTTGAAATGTATTTTTCTTAATTAGAAAATTTTTTCACAAATTCTAGTCTAATAGGGTCAGAAAAAAATCAAAATTAAAAACAACAGGTCATATAATATAAAATAAGATGGGTGCTGTTATAATCATCCTCAATATTCGAATTCAGGAGTTCAAATCATTTAAACGTTTTAAATATAGTTCTAAAATATTTTCGTAAGTTTAGTTATAGTTTTGTTACTTTATGGCAAGCCTTTCACAATAACGAAACTTCGTGCTGTAAAGAACGGAATGAGTATCCTATCATAATACAGCCTGAATCGTTCGCCAGTAGATATCATCTATATAAAAGAATTAACACATTTTAGGTCACCAAAAGCGCAAGAGTAGAAAGCCCCCTTATACAAATAACCATCCTATTTTTCTAATCTGTATTCGTTAAAGAATATAATGTTTTGGAAAAGTCTCTCAGGTTCTCAAAAATATTAGAAAAATCAAAACCATATAATATTAAGGAAATGATTATACTGATTAAAACTCAACTAAAATTTAAATTCGTACAGGCCATTAAACAAGCTTTAAATATACATATTCTTTTGAAGAATGTTCTTTAATAACTTGCAAGAAATTTTTTCTAGGAAACATTTTTCAAAAGCTACAATAGTTGAAAACCGGGAGTACTTATGTATCGTGTATCATTAGAATTTTGAATATATAATTTTTCAATTAATTAAACTGAAGTAAAATATTTTTATCAGAAGATAATTCATCCCGAACTTGATAAAATCTTATTGAATCCGTAAACCATAGCTTAGATTTTTCTTGACTAGTGTATACTGTTTTTAATTAATAAAAACAGCAATCTACTATTAAATTATAATATTGATCTATCGTATGTTTTTTTTCTATCAAAAATATTTTTATCACCCACGAAGATAAGAAAGATTATTTTTAAAATATGAGTACAAGTCTGTTGTGTAAATAGGGTTATGTAATTATGATTATTTAATTAGTAATTAACGCGTAGGGTAGCGAGAGAGCACGACGGTGGCACGCATATTTTTATTATATCTTTTGCTGGTTGGTGTATCCTACATAAGTCCTAGAACGGATTTAACTAGAATTCAATTAACACGCGACGAAAGAGGAAAACAACAATTTTATTGAGTTAAATAAATTCCCTATCAGAGAATCGTGATTTCTAAGTAGAAGCAGATGACATCACGTATATACTAAGAAATTTTGGGGATTCGATGTTTTGAATAACAGACCTTTAGTTAGATTAAAATACAAAAAAATATTAAAAGGTTATAAAAGTCATTCATAAATTGGCATATGGTTTTAGATTCTAAAGTCAATAATTAAAAAAACTGAATACTGTACGCATCGTTTTTTTTT